>RJWT010045292.1:0-11647 GCA_004365215.1 Cuniculus paca
TTTAAAATAAAAATACAAAATGTCTGCAGTCCTTGCCCAGTTGGTTTTAGATCCTGAAGCTAAATAATAATGTAGCTTTACATCATGGACTGAGGGCTATAGGAGATGCTCAAGGGAAGACATGAGTAAAAACTCAGCAACCTTAAATCTTGTTACTTAGATGCTCAGCAATAAGTTAAAACTAGCACCTTTAAGAAACCATTAAAAATAGTTTGCAGAGTATTCGAAAGGTTAAAATGTAGATACCAAGGGTTTGAGTAATTTAAATCATTTGAAATATTTTAGACATTCCGTTTAATAGCAAACAATATGTCTCTAGAGAATAAAAAAAATTTCAAGATACAATTACTACATGACTTTTTCAAGGAGATACTAGGGCCTGAAAAATCACTCCAGATACCTTATTCTGAGTAGAGTGGCATTGGTGACTACTGAAGGAGGGTAGGAAGGTTATAGGTTTGAAAGTGGCCTGAAAAATTTCAGATGGAGATATTAAGATCATCGAACATATAGGTCTGAGGTTTAACAGAAAATGAACGATTACAGATTTGGAAGTGAAAATATACTCATTCATTAAATACATCTTATGTGTGATGGACTATGCTAAGATCCTATTCATCTGATTTTCCGGTCCTCAGAGACAATTCTGAAGTCAGTACTGTTATTGTCACCATTTTTCATAAGAGGAAACTGAGTCACAGGAGATAAAACAAATGTCTAAGACCACATAGTAAATGGTGGAGTTGGATTTAAACTTAGACAATCTGACTTAAAAAACAAAGCCCTTAATCATGACTGACTTTTAAAAGATACAAGCACATACACTGAGCAATTTTGTGTTTGAAACCCTTCTAGATATTCAGCTAGCATAAATATACCTTGAAAGAGTCTTGCTAAGTTGGTCTTTAGTGGAAAAAAAGTTAAAAACAAAAATGTTACAACTTGATAATTATTGGGAAATTTATTAAATTGGTGCTTTCCTTTGATGAATGCATTTGAAAAGAAAACTGTGGTTTTGATTTTTTCTTTTTACCACAAGTGTAATGCAATAATGACATGTTCAGGGAAGCTCATTGTCATGATGAAATAACACATTTTTGCTGAGGTAATTATTATAATAATAGGCTATTTCACATTTTCTCTTCCTCATGCACAAATTTTTTTCTTTTTAATGAGCATACTTTCATCTATTTAGCCTCTGAGGCAGATGGCAATGCATTTGCATTGTGAGGGGGCAATGTATATACTGTTTAGAAAGAAATGAACCGACCTCAGCAGAATAAATCTTAACAGCAATTTTTGTTATCATCTTGAACTATGTAAATCATATAAATTTGATTTAGCCAGATATTTCAGTAGTAAAATTCTTAGAATATTGACTGATGTTTTCATATACTTCTTAAGTAGATAATGAACAATCTAGAAAATAGAGTGTATATTGTCAGTGAGAGGTATACAGCAGACTGGATCCACTGTTCTGGAATAGACTGCTCAGCATTTACTAAACGATACTGCCTATTGGAGTAACAAAGACCAATTAACTTGAGTTTGCATCCACCCAAATTTATACAGAAGAATGAAGCATGAGTCTGGCTCAGGACCTTTTCATGATGGAAGATGGTAGGCTGAGTGCAGGGAGACACGTAGGCCACAGGCTGTCAGTGGGGATATGGAAGATAAATCAAAATCACTGATTGGGTTTTAAAATTTTACCCTTTATGGTTCAGCAATGTTCCTAAGTGAGTAGTCACAGTTTCCAGGTAAAGGGGCCCATGCCTCTAGTCCTCACGCTTAGCTGAGCATTAGAATTGTATAGGCGCTTTTTTAAAATGCTCACACTCAATGATTTTTAAAATCAGAATCTAGAGTTGGGACTTGAGCATTGGGATTGGGAAAAATGTTATTCCAATTCATAAATATGGTTGAAGACTGCAGGCTCACTTGTTATAGTAGTCTGTTCCTGCTGCTGTAACAAAACGTTTTTAATTTTTTAAAAAAATTTTTATTTTAAAGATAATAAAACTCAACAAAACAAAACACAATAAAGCCAATCACAGCAAAGCAATGAAATTGGTACAGAACTTCAAAGCAGGATAATAGGAAAACAACAATATATCTTGTTATCCTTACAATAGTTATCCATTCCATCAGATACAGCAAAAACCAATCAAAACAAAACAGAACTAAACCAATCAAAACAGAACATTGAGTAAAGGAAAAACAATTTATCGGAACAAAACAAAACAGTGAGAACAATATTGGACCTCAAAAACAAGATAGAAGGAAATCCCCCATTTTTGCTATACTGCATACTGTCATCATCCCAACAGAAACTCAGACCGCCAGCCCCAGGCCTGAAAAGTCAACCAAACAAAACAAGCATTCAGTTGCTTTTTGTACTTCGGTTGTTACCAACTCAGCCTGTCCTCCGAACCAGCTGCTTGCTTGGTGGGGCAGGTTCTTGACTCTCAGCTCCCGGGAGGCGCTGACTTCTCTCTTCCTTGGCCCTGCATGCCATGTGCAGCTTACCAGAAAGGCTGGCCATTTGGCTGCTTGGTGGGCTCCTCCATGAAAGTACTTTTAGTAATTTGGAAACATCAGAAATTTATTGTTTACAATTCCAAATGCTGAGAAATACAAGATTAAGTCACCAGCAGATTCTGTGTCTGAAGAGAGCCCCTTTCTTCAAGATAGGAGTTTATATCTGAGACTGCACATGGCAGAAGGACAGGAAAGCCTTCTCTAAATCCTTTTAACATGGCAATAGCCCACTGATGGGAGCTTTCATGAACATATCAGCTCCCAAAGGCCCCACTTTTCAATAGCATCATATTGAGAGGTAGGTTTTAACTCGTGAATTATGAGTTAGATTAAATCATGCTTTAGAGGATCATGAGCATTTACACCACTGTACTTATGTAGGTTAAAAATCATCATGGATAATCCTAATATTCTAATCTTCTCCTCTTTCTCCAATGTATAGCATTTCTTTAATTCCTAGTTTCCCAGCACCAGACCTCTCAGATGGTGATGAAAGTCATAGGTGAGAGCTGAGTAGCTCACAGCAGTGAACCAGATGCAGGCGAGTTTCTCAAACTTGCTACTCTTTAGGTCTCCTAATTCTTTGTTCTTGGGGTAGGGGTTTTGCTATATTTTGTAGGATGCTTAGTAGTATTTCTGGCTTCTACTCACTGGATGCCAGTTTCACACCTCTTCCCAGTTGTGGCAATTTTTGTATGTCCCCAGACATTGACAAATGTTTTAAGGGGAGCAAAATCACTCCTACTTGAGAATGGAGGTCTAGGCAATTACCAATGAAGAACCCAGTAAGTTGGTCTTCTGGGCTGGCAGTGGATCTGCCTGGATAGAATTAGAAATCCTTAAATGAAAACCAGAAGGAATGAGGGTTTATCTGTGGCCTTATCTTTCGTCTGAAGAAGTTGCAGAATTATTTGGAATTTGTTCTGGTTTATTGATTGATGCATTTATAAGCTGCTATTAAATTTTAGTTGTAAAATGTGGTGATTTAATTTTATTCATGAATCGGAAATTTGACTAGAGCTAGGTGACAGAGAACATTTTTACTCTACTGGGGCGACATAAAATGGAGGGAGGAATCATCTTCTAAATGCCTACTCATTGGCATGTCTGGTGGTTGGTGACTGGCTGTTGTTAGGGGTTTCAACTGGAGTTGTGGCAGAAAGACCTACACATGGCTTTTCCACATGGCTGGTTGGCTTTTTTACAGTATGGTGGCTGGATTCCCTAAGGCAAGCAGTGTAAGAGAACCAGGCAGAATCCATCTTGCATAACTGTTCTTAGCAGTCACATTGCATCACTTTCAGTGCAGTCCAAAGTCTACCCATATTCAAGCAGAGGTAGCATAAACTCCATCATTTGATGGAGAAATGTCATTGTCCTCTTATGGACGAGCATATAGGATGGTAGGTCTTATGTTTGTGTGGTCACCTTTGGAAAATACAATTTACCATGAGGTGGAAAAAAATTTACTGATGGTTTCTTAGCCAAGGTCTACCACAGTGCTACCTAAGGGTTGTTCTAAGAAACACCAGTGTCAATCAGATGGGGAGCATTTGTTTACATGTCAATTTTGGGCCTCTTAAGGATTTTCAATTGGCAGGTCAGCCATGGGTGCCTATGATCTGTTTTTCAGTAGGCCCTCAAAATAATGTTAATGCATGTTAAGAATGGTCTTTGTTTCTGTTAATGCTTTAATTGTTTATATATTTCTGTCACACATTTTCTTTTATGCAACAAGGCATTTATACAGAGGTAAGTTTAAAGAATGTAGCTATTTTGAAGAGGCATTCTAATATGTTGCTGGACCGGGGAAGCAGCTCAGTGGCACAGCCCCTGGCTATCAAGTGTGAGGCCTTGAGTTTAATTCCCAGTACCAAAAAAATGTTGCTTTTGGATTTGTACTATGCACATGTTACTTGTCAGAAGATGCTGAAAATTGTGCTGCTGGTTGGGGTTTAGTGGACATTTGATTTGACTCTCTATACCATATCAAAATGGACAAGAAAGAAAAAATTACATTGTATTTCCAGTCAATGCATTTGGAATCATTTTTTAAGCTAGTTTCATGGTCAAATTTTATATGCTTTTTATGTTACACTGGAAAACTATAGCCATCAAATTAAAAACTAACCATGGTAATGATGTAGTTGAAATTGTATCATAAGGAATAAGTCTTTGTAGAATCTTAAAATGATAATGTATATGGTAATATGAATTCCATTTTTAAGTATTATGGAAATGTGGGAAATAAAATGTTATTACAGGGACATTTCCCTGATCTGAATGTTGCTGATCAAGCAACTTTAAATGACCAAAAATATATTTGAGAAGTCAGCATGTAAAAAAAGGTCTCTGTGCAATCAAAAAAGAAAATAAAAATACACACCCTTTACTTATAGCCTAAGTGCTATTAGCTTAGAGGAAAATGTGATAGTAAGGTTCCTGCTTCAGCGAAGCAAAGCCGATGTATTAAAGTGAATCAAAAGTTGACGGCTACAGTCAGACTTGATGACAACTAAGAATAACTGAGGCAACAAAACAAAACACAAAAAAACAAAAAACAGTTAACTATTTCAAAACAAAGATTTTTTGTGTTTTTCAGTGTAGGAGAAACCCATTTTTACGTCTCACTATTTTTTGGGGTCCCACTGTGACACAAGGTCAAGTGCGAGGTTTTCAAAAACTTAACTTTAAATATATTCTGTCTAGCAGATTGAAGAAGGATGAAAAACTTTAGGAAAAAATTCTAGAACATGATTTAAATGAAATAATCTTTGATGTTTCTAATAGATAAACTATTATTTATAAAATTATTTTAGTAGACTATTTCATTTGCAGAAGACACTGGATAATAAGTGTTTCACGATACACAATGATCACTCTATTAAGATATTTTCTCTAACAAACTTTCCACTGAATAAAAAGCTAAGGTTTTATATAAAATCTAAAATCTAAATCTAAATCTAAAATAGAAAACTGTATACATATTTTGAAGCTATGGTAATATCAGCAAATGTTAACAAGCTCAGAAGAAACTAAGCGATCATATGATCTACCACTGTGTCCTACTGAGTTCAGCTCTAAAATTTGTCTCAGATATACATACTTCTTTTTTCCATCATCCCCATTGTCCCTGTCACCACCACCATCATCATTATTGTCTTTCTCATCTGTATCTCATCTGCCTATTCTCTCGGCTGCCCCTAATTCTCTGTGCAGCTACCAGATGATTACTTCCTTCTTTAGCCTGCAACTGTGGCTTTCCTTACTCTTTCAGATCAAACCCCACGTCCTTACTGTGACTCTCAAGGCTTTGCCTGATTTAGTTCCTTCTTACTTTTATGATCGCACCCAGACACTTGCATTTGCTCACTCTGTTCTAGTTCTTGACCCTCTCAGCACTTTGGACATTGAGTACACAATTGCCTATGCCTTTCTCTATATTCTTGGCAAATCTAGCTCCTTATCCCTCAGATCTCAGTTTAAATATTGCTTTCTCAGAGAGGTCTTTCTTGACTCAATTTAAGTCTGTCTCTCCTCATTGTTATTCCCTATCTCAGTGCAGTGCTCAGATCCTTTGAATCATATCATGTGTTTTGCTTATTTATTTTGTTTCTTTTGCAACCTCTTTGTGAGCACAAAAACTAGTCCATCTTATTGAATTGTGATGTTAGAGACTGATTAGCACATAGTCGGTACCTAATAAATACCTTTTATAGATTGAATGTGTTTCTATAAAGAAATCAACGACTAATTGCATGGAATCTATAATGGCAAGGACATGTGCTAATACAACATGTCTACATGCTGCACCAGGAGTTACATGATTCATAGATGCTCTACCCCTATGGATTTTTTAAATGAGTACTTAGAGTTCATAATTCCTTTTAATATAATATTATAGTTGACCATGATTTGATTCTACAGAAATGACTTTTCCTGAGTCCAAGAAGGAAGTTGGAGATTATTGACAAGCCAGTGTTTCCTTGGAGTAGAATAAAGGGAATGGAAGTAGGAGATGGAACTGAAATAATTAAATCTGACATCTCATCTGCGCTAGTGTAATTGAGAGATTACGCCTATTATTAACATTCTGTATGGAATTTGAGGAATTTAACATGCATTGTCACAGAAGGAATAAATAAGGTAAAAGTGAAGTAAATTTCATAAGTGAAATTGAATTTACCTTAGAAAGTCACAAATTAAAAATATTTATCCTTGCTTAGGCTTTTTTCTAGATTTACTCAGTGACATCTCATTAATGATAATATTTTTTTTTTTTTGTGGCACCAGGGATTGAACTCATGACCTCGCACTTGCCAGGCAGAAGCTTAGGCCACTGAGCTAAATCCCTGGGCCTCATTAATGATAATTTTAATACAGATTATGACAAAAGAAAAACCAGTTTCTTTTATCAGTAACTGGGTTCATACTTCTTGCAGTTAGAGACCATGACTTAAACATTTTTATATTTGCAAAGTAGACTTGGGAGTGGGATAGTATGTAATAAGGATACTAAATATTTCTCCAGTGAATGGAAAATTCTCAGACCACTGAAGAGGATATAATTTAAATTGGTTTTATGTACCAAATAAATCAAAAAGTAGACATAATTATATGTACACTGCTTTTTCAAAATCATAAAAGTGAAAAACAAAAATAAGTTCTTTTACCTTGTATTTATGCAGAAACCTTTGATAATACAAGTAGCAATTTTATTATAAAAGGAATGCACAGTAGGTCTCATGTAAAATAAAACAAGAAACCTTTAGATGGCGACCAAGAGCTATGATTATGAATTCCTTAGCCTGTTTTTATAATTTATGATCTTTGAAAGGGGTCATGTAAAACAGGCTATTTAAGCCATATTAATTCAGTATAAACCAAACACAAATAATAGTTAGATCTTGGAAAGAAATGGATTTTAACATTAATACCATTAAATAATCAAATCTTAATTTGGATTTTCATTGATAATGGGTGTCATTATTATGAATATTAGAAAACCTGACCTGGGAAGACAATTGTGTTGTTATTGAATTTGGGGGATTAATTACACTTAGCAGCTGAATAAAGATGGTTATAATCTTTACATAAATCATCTTTAAACAAAATGGTAGTTTTTTTTTATCAAAATGATAGTTTTTAAAGAAGTCAGAGCATGTAAAAAAGATGTCAGATCTGTTCAAATGCTCATTATGCAATTGGAAACTTCACTCAAGGTTGACACAAATCCCACAAGAAAGGTCAGTTACTATAAGTCATTCTTGCAACATCAGTAGAAGATACTGCTTCCTTGACTACAAGTGTGTTCTTCCTCCTTTCAATGTACACATCAATGAAAATTTGTGATCATATCCACTTTTCTAGAGCCTCTTTCAGCTCTAGAAAAAAAAAACAGGAAATAAGAAGACTAATTGCAACACAGGACTCTGGATTGGATTCTAGACCAGAAAAAGGGAATTAGTGGGGCAGTTTGCGAAAGTTGAATATGGTTTGAGAGTAGCTAATACTCTTGAATTAATGTTTATTGGTTGGTTTTGATAATGGTACTGCAATTATGAAAGATGTTAACATTCAGGGGAGCTGAGCAAGGGGTATATGGGAATTCTCTGCGTTATTTTGGTGAAGCTGACATTATTTCAAACTGAAGTTAGGGGGAAAAAGGAAATAAAACCAAGCAGAAAGAATAGGAAAGGATATTTTAAGGTTGGCATCATGAATATTTTGTGGCATACACTAGTTTTAGTTCCCTGCTTGTTCTTTACATCAGTATGCATTAATCTGTGGAAAGAAAATGCTTAAAGTACCACTAGTAGAATTGTTTTATAGTAATTTTCATTTTAAAGCTTTCCAACTAATGACCAATTCTGTTAGTATTTAAAATGAGTCCACACTCACCCTTCTCCATACTCCGTCATTCTTATTCAAAATATTGGATCAATTTTGCATCAATCAAAATTGAGATCAGTTCATGCTAGACTCTTTTTCCCTGTTACCACAGTGTATTACTTATTAAAATCTGACCATAGTAGTTCAAACATTATCCAGTTTTACCCCTGACATGATTTTATTCCTGCTCTTAATTCATTATATTGTAATTATTTATTCAATGATTGCTCTTACTATGCTGCACTAGTTTATAAACTTCAAGTGCTCAGATTACTATCTGTATATTGCCCACTATTTTAAAAATGGAAAGCATTTTTAATTCACAGATAAATAAAGTAAAAGAACCAATATTTCTTCAAATAGATACCCATCCACAGTGATGTGATGTTTTCTAGGGAGCAAGCTTTAACCTTAGATAGCCATGTGTACAGAAAGGGGGAATAAGTTATTTGACTACTCTGAAGATGCCTTTAACGACAGGATCCACCATGTAACTTAATTTTTGTCGCAACTTCCAAACAATGAGAATCATATATTGCATTAAATTTTATAGTGTAAAAACAACTTTAAAATATTCATCAGACTAATTGTTATTCATCAGACTAATGTTATTGTTATTGTTAATATAGTAATTGTACTAATTAGTGGGATTTACTGTGACATTTCCATTCATCCATAGATCATGTCCATTGATCCTGTCTTTCATTGTACCACCCTGGCACAATTCCAAGTCCCTAGTAATCTCTTTTGTCGCTTAATATTCAGGACAACCTTTCTCTTAGTTTTCATATATGAAAAAGAATATGTGACATTTTTATTTGTCTCTGGTGTATGTTATCTCTTAACATGTTATCCTTCAGTTCCATCAGCTTTGATGCAAATGACAGGACTTTATACTTAGTAGACTAATACCCCACTGGGAATATGCCTACCATATTTTCTTTATCCGTTTGTCTGTTGATGGTCATTTAGATATGATTCCATGTCTTAGCTATTGTGACTAGCACCACAATAAACTTGAGCGTCCAGGTACGTTTTGCATGCTAACTTCATTTCCTTAAGAAACACACCCAGGTGTGCTGTTGGTTGGGTCATATGATAGTTCTGCTTTTAGTTTTTGAGGATCTTCCATGCTTTTTAAATATAGTAATTGTATGAATTTATATTCAAACCAAAAGTGTTCCTTTTCCCCTGTATCCTAACCAGAATTTTTTTTTAAATATTTATTCTAACTGGGTGTAACATGGTGTCTCCTTGTACTTGTTTGTCATTGTTGGTGTTGTTTCAAGGCAGGGTTTCACTATGTAGTTGAGGGTGATGTTGAACTCACTTATGTAGTCCAGGGTAGCCTCAAACAGTAATCCTCCTGCCTCAGCCTCCAAGTGCTGAGATTATAGCTGTACACCATTGCACCCAGCTCTCATTGTACTTTTGATTTGTATTTTCATGACAGCTAAAGATAATGAGAATTTTTCATATATTTATAGACTATTTTAATTTCTTCTTTTTTATTATCTCTCACATTGACATGTATTACATAACATTTCTAGCAAAACAAGTAACAAATTCAATAAATGAATTCACATTGACTGATTTCATTTCGACCTGTTAGTCAGTTTGGAAAAGAAAAGCTGTACCGATCAAAGTGATAAAATTAAAAAGCACCTTTTCCTCGCTACATAGTGTAGCTGAAATTCCAAACTGTTTCCAGATGCAAAATCCAACTGTGGGATTCTTATATAACATAGATTTGTCTCACATTGTTTTGATGTAGTCACTTATATTGATACTTAAAAATCATATACAAGATTGGGTAAGCAATCTTGAAAGTACATCTGTGAGAATTATACTCCACAGTAAATATCTCAATTCTCATGTCACTGAGAGACTTAACCTACTCTAGGTTAGTTTCTTCTTTTGAGAAGTGTCCATTTAGATAATTTCTCCATTTTTAATTGGGATTACTCATTTTTTGTCGCTATAAGTTTACTGAAATCTTTTATACTCTGGATATTAATTCTGTATCAGAGGAACAGCTGGTTCTTAAGGGTGGCTGTTTTTTCTGTTTCTCAACATGCATTCTTCTCAATCGTTCTATGTTAAGAGTTACTTTACTGAGCCAAGTCTGGTTCTTGAGGCAGCTTCTCACTGAGCCAGTGCAGTGGAATGAATGTCTGTGGGGTCTCAGACATGGAAATATGCAATGGTTTTGAGCCTTCAAGTGTTCAAATTCAGACAACAATTCCCTTTTATATTAGCTTTATGTGACTGAGACATAATATTTAACACACATGACTTTAAAAAGGAGAAGTTTAATTTGGCTCATAGTTTCAAGGCATTCAGTCCACAGTCAGCTGCCCTCGAGGCAGAAAGATAATGGTGGATCACAGCTTCCTCAGCTTCCTAGTTCATGGTGGTTGTGTAGCAGAACAGGAAAATAACATCAGAGAAGAAAGGGCAAGGGGAAGATACAGGAGCCAAAGACATGACTCACATAAACACAACCAGAAGTGTGATGGTTACTTGGATAACTCACTTTAACCCATTCCTTATCAATTTGACACCAAATAGTTTTCCTTAAGCTGCCCTTCATCTGAAAATAAATATGAGGTCATGATTCTACCTGACATGATATAAATATTCTTCACACAAACAAAGAATGCTAAGTCCTTTTGTAAAGTCTCAATAGTCCTAGCACTTCCAAAATATTCAAGGTAATGTCCTCTTTGAGACTTGACGCAAACTCTTTAGTTATAAAACCTTGTGAAAATAAAAAATAGGTTCCTTAATCTCAGGGTACACTGACACAGGGTAAACATCCCCATTTCAAAAGGGAGGAGTAGAGTGATAGAAATGAATCAGAACAAAGTAAAACCAAAATCAAGCCGAGCAAATGTGTAGACCAAAAGCTCCAAGTTCAGTAACCGGGGCACATGATCATGAGACGTGAGTTCCTTAAAGCTTGCTGATGGCATCCCCCATGACCTCTCTCTTGTGCCGGGTCTGCTTAGTGCTTACAGTTTTCCTCAGGAGATAGTCCATGGTCCTGTCACCTCTAACTTCCTGAGGATTCCATGTACATTTACTTCATTCCAAGTTTCACACACTGCTCTCTTAGGGATTCCTTGCCTGGTCTCTCACGCATTCTTTTCAGACCTAGGTGGAAGCCTCCTTGACTCCACAACTCTTTCATTCTGCATGCCAGTAAAATTGA
>RJWT010045293.1:0-11637 GCA_004365215.1 Cuniculus paca
GCTTATGTATCCGATTTGTTTCATCTGACAATATGACCCCAAGGTGCATCCATGCTCCTACACATGACTCCAGTGTATTCTCCTTTTTATTTGAAAGCAGGAGGAATGTCATGAAGGAGGCAGAAAGGCGGAATAAACACCAGGCAACAGGACGGAGGCACAGTAGCAGAGATGCATCCATGATGCTTCAACAAGTGATGAAAGGTGACACCAGAATTGTAGGCTGGAGTCAACTCTTAAGGGCTCTGAATAGCAGAGTAAGGAGTCTGCATTTCTTGACAATACAGGGAAAAAGCAGGAGGATCTCTCAACATTACCAAACCCAAAAGCCCAAGTCACCTGATAATCAAAAAGGAAACCGCAATTCTCTTCCTCTCTTCCACAGATCAAACCCTTCTCATACTATATGTATTGCAACCACTAGTGCCCTTTTCACATTCTGTTGTGGTGAAAGCCATCTTATCAGTCTCTGAATATTCCCTCACCTATCTATTTCCGTATGCATGTACAGTGTAAGATAGAAAAACAATCTGCTTCCCCAAGTATTTTTACCACCAAATCTGCCCAAAAAATTGACTATTCCAATCTAGGTCAGGGTTTTGTCCCCTCTTCAATCATAAATAGCTTATGCTGAGTCAAAAGTGTAACAAAATTGCACAAGTTTCTAACTAGACAGAACCGTAAGTAGAGAATAAATATTATTAAGTCAAATGGCTTAACTAGTATTACACTTAATTTGGCCAATACTTAAAAAAAATAATAATAATAAACTATAAAGCAGAAAAGATTAAGATGGCATCTCCTAACCTTTCTTTTCACATCTGTCACATTTGGTCAAAACTAAGAACTATTTCCAACATTATCTTTAAAATCTCTACCTAAGTAATAGCTTATAAAGAATTCCAAAAATTTCCACATTTTACTAAGGGTAAAACTTGAACCCAATAAATCAGTAAGTAAAGAAGGGGGGAACACATACTAAAAAAAGCTACTGAAGTACTGACTCATTTATACTTACTGTTTTATAGTCACTTTCACCAAACTTTCTGAGTTGAAAAAAGTGGATAAGAAAGTGACAAAATAAATAAAATGAGAAATTCCCTCTCGAATATCATGAAGTCCATAACCCAGAATCTGAGACAGGGTTTAAAAACTTCAGTTTCAAAAATGCTAACTTAACAGTTCCTATGAAAACTGCAATTCATTATAATCTGAGTTCTATATTTAATCACAGTAACGGAGAGTAGTTGAATCTAAAAAGTATTCACTGAATATCTATGAACCTCACTCGGAGGATATTAGAAGAATGATTAATTGTTTTTAAATATACCATTGGCCTCTCCCTGCACAGGCAACCCCTATAAAATCTGACAGGCTTACAGGAGAAGAAAAAAATACAAACACATGCACACCCACATAAATAAGTTTTAATGAGCTATTTGACTTACCCTCCAGGTACATTTTAATTTAATAAATCTTTGGGTACCGACAAATCACAAATCCTCTTGGTGTTAAGACCCACCTTAGAGGTGTGGGTTACATATCTGTTCGGAAAGAAGCCAGGGAGATATTTCCATTTTGGGCTCTAGCCTACTTCCATGACCCACTTTTTCCTTTTTTAAAACATTGTTAAACAGTGGACAGACATGAGACTGTTCCCTGCATATCGCTCTTGAAGGTGTATAAGAGCCATGAATAAGAGTTTAGAGGGTTTTTTGGTTTTTTTTTTGTTGTTTTTTTTTTGTCCTTAAAAAAGTTAGCATTCTTTTTTAAACACCCATAACTTCACCTTCCAATTGCTTATGGGCAACGTTCCATAAACTCCTGCTGGTGCAGAGTGCTTAAGTGCGGGGAGATCAATACTGCACTTGTAAGTACAATACTATTATTGGCAATAACAATGACATCCGATTAAATGTACTTTTAAAAATAGCTGATTTTCAAAACACTTGTTTTTAAACCCAAAGGATATATCGCACTCAACAGTCTACTTCAAGGACAAGCTTGCAGAAAGAAAGAAAGAAAGAAAGAAAGAAAGAAAGAAAGAAAGAAAGAAAGAAAGGCGCGATCGCCATACAAACTGGCAACAGCCTGAGATGTCATTATTCCACACCAACTACCTTATCGTTCTCTTGTGCTTTCCCTGTAATTATCAAAGGTTATAGCTCACAATAAAATTTCGAGAAGTCGTCCACGAATCAAAATAATTCCAGGTTGCCAGGACATGGGAAAAGTGGTTAAGAAAACAAGCCAGCATGAAATAAAATAAAACTTACTTTAATAAACAGGATGACACCCATTCTCCCAAGAGAACTGTCTCCAAAAGTGAAGGAAAAGGCGCAATCTGGTAAACTCGTTCTCCACAGGTCCCCCTGTACGGTGCTGGGTTCAAGGAGGTGGAGGCCAAACGATTGTAATTAAAGTTAATTAACAGGCCAGTCGCTTGAAAGTGTGTAACAAGCAGGGCGCGGGGGAGCACAGCGGCAGGACCAAAATCATTATCCCTTCTGAGAAAAGAGCCTGGAACTGGCTTCTTGGGGGAGGGAGTCCTAGCTGTCTGTCCGGATTGTCACCCTGCCGGGTCAAATCCCAGAAGTAAGCGCAGTTTCTGTAGCACTTACCGCTTCTGGTTTCCTTTTAGACGCCCACACGCGGGAGCGACATCCAGGGGGCAGACACCCCAGCCCGGCACCGCGCGCTCCGGAAATCCACGGGAAAGTGCCGAGCAGCCCCGGCCCGGCCCGGCCCAGCCCACCGCGCCCCGGGACTCGGGACTCGGGACTCGGGACTCGGGACTGGCCCCGGCACTCGCCTCGCGCGGCTGGGGCGCCCGGGCCCGGCGTCTCTCCCGCCCTCGCTCCGCCGCGGCCTCCCGCGTCCCCGGCCCCGCCGGCTGAGGGCTGCAGCCGGGCTGAGGTCTGCAGCGGGGCGCGGCCGCGCGGGCGGCGCTCTTCCTCGGCCGCGGCACCTGGAGGCGGGGAGCGCGGCGGGCGCCGGCCCAGAGGCGCGCAGCTCCGGAAGCGCCGCGCCCGCCGGGAGCCCAGCCCAGGTGCGCCCGCGCCGCCGCTTCCTCCAGCCCGCGCGGGGGCAGCGCGAGCTCCGCGGCGGGGGCGGTCGGGCCGGCCGCCCTGGTTCCGCCGCATAGCTGGGCGGCTGACTCAGTGGGTCGCGCGGGGCCGCGCCTGACAGCCTGGCCACCTGGCGCACCTCGCGAGGGTGCGTCCCGGCGCGCTGGGCGGCGAGGGCAGCGCTGGGCGCCCGGCTCTCACGAGTGGGGAACTCGGTGCCAGACAGGCGGAACCTCGCCAGCACTGATTGTTAGTGCTACTCCGTTAGCTCGGCGGCGTCTCCCCAACTCCCCAGCCTCCCGCCTCGGGAACTGGCCTCGGAGGGGCCTGGAAATCCGTATACTCAACTAGACCTTGGGGATTCGGCAGGGCCCATTATGTATGATTCTCCCACACCTCGCGTCTGTGGGGAAGAGACTGGTCCCCCGTTTCCAGCTGAGGAATCTGAGGAGCTCAGCACCTTGACCAGGTCCCCACTCTTTTCAGAGGGCGGTGGTGAACTCTGACAGGATCTCGGTTCTTTCCCTTGAGGATACACAGCCTCACCACTGACTCTTGGAAATTGGTCATTCTTCTCTTTTCTCCTTAGAAGGGAGGGAAAACCACGCCTCAAAGAGCTGGAATTTGTTAGCTTTCAGGACTCCTCCCCTTGGGCGTGGACTTTGATACTCAGCCCTTGAAACTGATAAGTAGGAAGAGAAAGGAAAATGAAAAAGGAGAGTCCAGAAAATCCTTGTGGACCCCAATACCTACGAGTCTGTAAACTCAATTGTTTGCAAGAGAACTCTTAAGCCAACTACTTATATTTAGTTCTTCGTAAGTAAACCTTTCTGCACAAACTCCTGGAAATTCTCGCACTAAAAGGTGAAAGGTTCTTACCTTTCCCCGGTATCTGTTGACAGAAGGGAAGAAATTGGAGAAAGTGCGGGCCTTATTATGAAAATTAGATAATTGGTGAAGTCCAGGGTCCGAGAGGCTTCCATGCAAGTCTTCACGTGTTTCCTGTCTCCAAAGCTCAAAACGCGCTTTCTTCCCCATGAGACTTTAGCACCTAGATGTGTCACACGAACATCAAATTTCCAGTTTCTTAGAACTAAATACTTCATAGCAAGCCTCATTTCCACCGGGAAAGTTTTTTTGACATTTTCAAAACCTCGAGAATTCTATTTCTTGACATTCCTATAGTATTTAAATAGAAATTGTATTTATGTAGCTCTTTCCAGACTCCATTTTAAGTCTACGCTCTCCGTGTTTCACGGGGTGAGGGGTCTGTTTTTCTCTTCCTAGGAGCTCTCAAATCTCATGTATTTTTTGTTTTTATTAGCCATCTTAAATTCTTCTCTGAACACGGTAGGTTGTAAGTCAACAAAAATTCTTACATGAGTTCTGATGAATGTGTCTGAAGGTCAAGCATTGCTTTGTCCTCAAGTTACTTTTCTAGATAAATTTTATTAACTAATTGGGACTGTGTGCCTTTTTGCAATACTATCTTAGTTCCTTGATTATCCTTTATTTATGGTTTAAAAAACTGATTGATCACTACTTAATACAATGGTCAGCAAATACAATATAATCTCTGGATTTAGTATTCTATGAGGAAATAAAATGAAGATCTATAAGCCATCAATGATTTAATAGCAACTCTGGGAAGTGGAAGAAAAACAGTGCTGTCCCATTGGCTATAAATTGGATGCTGATTTTATGAATCTTAATATATGGTGGAAAATAAAAGATATCAAAATAAAAATGGTAAATTCTACTTTTTCTAATGTCTTGTTAATCACCAGTATCTAGTCAAATACCTAATGTATTTGCTACATATATGCAACAACTCCATGAGTTAAAATTTTTTTTCAATTTCATATAATTTTAATTGAAATTTAAATAAGCTAAATAAGTAGTAGATAAATTGAACATATCTCAGTTGTGTTAGTGGAGAAGAATTTGTCTAACTCCCCTCACACACAGTCAGTGAACACAGTAGACAGGGAAATTGACTTCATAAGAATTAAGATAAGATCAGTTCACTGCCAAGCCATTGGGCTATAGGTACCCAGAAATTTTCATCTAGATTGAAATTACTCCAAAGTGCCCTGCTCCCATCTTTATTTCCTACGTTTTTGGTAAGAGAGTAGATAACACTGGTTTTCCTGCTTTTATGCTTTGGTGCTCCTACCCCTTCTAGCCAGAATGCACTCTACTTAGGAAAGCAGCAATTTGAGAGTAGAAATTCTCTTCCCCTCCTCCTTGCTCTCTTCTCTCTCCCTTCTCTTCCTCTTTGCCCCTTTTCTTTATCCATAGAAGCCAATACCCATTGAGCACTTAAATGCTAGCTGCTATTCTAAGCACTTTACTTGTAAGTACTCATTTAATGAACTTGAGGGATCCTTGGAGAAACAGCATTGTTATCCCTCAATAAGAAAGTTTGAGAAGAGAGCATGTGAAGAACTCACACAAGTCAAATGCTACAGGATTACAGTATAAGGGAAGGAAAATTCCAGCCCAGTTTTCCCCAAGATGCAGGTCTATACTGGTTTGTCTCGGAGAAAGCAAATGATGCTGAACTTGGAATAGCCTGTGTCAAAATGTAGCCATATCATGTAAGCGATAGCATTTTCATAAATTCGTTAGTTTATGTAGACCTTGTTCTCCCTTCTTTAAACTGGGAATAGTAATACCTATGAGAATTTAATCTGATTATATATCTAAACCATCTAGAATATAGTAACCCCTCAATGCATCTGTTCTCTTTTCTTTTTAACTACTCATCAAGGCTAGGTTTCCTAAACCTTTCTATGTCACTAATTCCCAGAACTACTTACACACAGAATTTAAAGTAATCTCTCCATTTTTTTCTAAAAGAAAATCCAATTTATTTTTTGCCAAATATAAAATATTAAAGATGTAGATGTGCCAGACATGGTGGTGCATGCCTAGACTTTCTCATTACTCTCTTTTTGGGAGGCCGTTATTGGCTCTTCCTGGTGGAAATATGTATCGGTTGTATTCATAATGGTATTGTTCTTATTATGTGGCCCATGTATACTTAACTGTTTCTTGGCCTTGTCTCCTCCAAACTTAAACCTATAGACCTGCCCACGATGAAAATGCCTGGTGTCTATTGAGGGCCTTTACATAGACCCTCTGTGGAGTATCTCTGACTGCTGATCACACCTATGACCCCCTTCAGCCAGAAGTAGCCACCTTTGCCCCTCTTAGCAGTTAGGTATATCTCTTCAGAATGGGGGAGTATTACAGACAGCTAAGTTAGGTAGAAATTTTATAGGCTGTAAGACAGGTCTAGGCCCCTAGGGGAGTCAGTACAGAGGATGAGAATACCTTGCAACTGCAGCTGAACTCACATTAAGGTCCAGGCCTCAAGATAAAGACAGAATGACCAGGCCTACATGCCTCCCCAAAGGATAAGCAACATACTATAATCAGTATGTCTTGGTCCAATAAAGTCTAGATAGACATCAGCCACCCAAGTGGGTAAACAAGACCTCCTGACTCACCTCTCCCAAAAGAAATTCTTGTTCTTTCCATGTACGCTTACTATGTGACTCGCTTCCTCATTAGATTAACATTACCTGAGTGTCTACACTGTAATCTTATTAGTCAAGTATAGTTTTGTCTCATGTTGTACTCACCTTGTGATTTTTGCTCTATAAAACTTCTTTTAAAAAGTGGGCTTCTAGGTAACCCACTCAAGCCCCCTTGTCTTGAGAGCTCTCTCTCCCAATAAAGTTTTTCTACTCTTAACCTCCATTGTTCCTTAAAATTTCTTCTTCAGTTTCAAAGAACACAAACTTATCTGATATCTAATAGGTTGAGAGTTATAATATTTCCCCTATATCATTTAAAGGTCCTATATCTCTTTCTTAAATTTAATTTTTAATTGACCAAAACTACATATTATGTAAAGCATGTTGTTTTAAAATGCATCCTCACTGTAGAATTGCTAGACCTAGCTAATCAACATACATATACATTACTTCACATTCTTAATTTTGTGTGTGTGCAAAGAAAACACTTCCACTCTTTCAGCAATTTTTTTAAAATGTAATTTACATTGATATTAACTGTAGTCACTATGTTGTACAAGAGATCTTCTGAACTTGATTCTAATTGAAATTGTGTATGCTTTTTCATTTCCCTAACCTCCCACACCCCACTATTCTACTTTATACTTCAATGTTATGTTTTTACTGTATGTCTGCAAGACATTATAATTACATTCATTAGGGAAATTGGTATATATATATATATATATATATATATATATATGGCATCTTGATCATTTTATGCCCCTACCCTATTTTCCTTCCCTAGATTTCCTTCCCATCTCCACGGGGTTTACCTCACTGTTTCCTACTGTCTTAGCTACTTTCTTTATAACTGAAACACAATATCTGATACCTGTAACATAGAGGGGGAAAGGTTTATTTTCATTCACATCTACAGTCCATGGCCAGCTGGCTCCAATGCAGGATGACATGGCACAGGTGCATGGTAGAAGAGAAGCTGCTCATGGCATGGTGGAGGGGAAACAAAAAGAAAAGGAAGGAGCCCAGAAGAGAGATAAACCCACCCAGGCCACAAGCCCCAGTGACCCATCTCTTTCAACTAGACCCCGCATTCTAACAGCAAATCAGTAATAAGCTCCCATAATCTAATCATCTTTCAAAAACCCTGCCTATGAGTGTATTAGGCTCTTAGGAGACATCTAGATATAAACCATAATATTCTACCCCTGATCCCCAAAAGACTCATGCACATTCCTTTAGCTTATCTCTAAGAGTTTCTAAAGTCTTAACAGTTTCAGAACTGCTGAAAAGTCTAAGTCCAAAGTCTCCTCTGTGATTTAAGGTGACCATTTCGCTAAGAGCCCCTGTAAAAATCAAAAAGAAAATTAAATGCTGCTGATATTCAAGATGCAAGATAAACACTCCCATTCCAAAAGGGAAAAATACAGGGATAAAAACAAACTGTACCAAAGTAAAACCAAAACCAAGCAGGGAAGTCATTTAGTCCTATAGTTGCATTTCTAATACCTAAGGCAAGTCATGGCAATGAGATGTGAGTCCCAACGGGCTTGGGCTTAAGTGGCTCTGACCCTACAGTGCTGCCTATGGGTACAAATCTCATGGCTTCTGTCTTGGGCTGACTTTGCATAATTCTTGTGGCTTTCTTCAGACGTTCCACATTCCTAGCTTCTCCAACACGTTGGGTTCTCCATTGCACTTTCAGCTTCACTTTCACAGCTTCAAGGATTGTCTTGTCAGAGGTATACTACCTGGCTGCCCAAGCCCTTATCTGAAATCAGGATGGAAGCTTCCCTGACCTTGCAACTCTTTCATTCTGAATACCCATAAAACTAGAACCATGTAATGGATACAAAGTTTGCCCCTGGATTAAGTAGTAGTCAGGCTCCCTTGGATCATGGTTGTAGACATCTTCAAGTGCCTGGATGTCTGGGTACTGTGAACTAAATCCCTAGGAATCAATGCCCTAGGCTGCCTTTTTCGTTTTCCAGCCAAATGCCCTGTGGCTGTCTTCTCAAAGCGCCTCACTTTTGCAAAGGTGAGCCAGTGAAAGATGGGGTTCTGCTGGCTCTCGTGATGCCCTCAAGCCATCTTTTCCATTGTTCCATTATAAACTACATGGCTCTTTTTAATATTAATCTTTTCAACAACCAAGCTCTTTACTCCATCTTTGCAAGGCTTTCTCCCTGGCAAAAGTAAAAATCCATTAAATGGGATTTTTTCCTCCTGTTTCTCATAAAATATCTCACTAAAAGCAGCAATCAGTAGCCATGTTACAGCCTGAATATTGGACTGCCTTGAAATTTCATCTGCACCCACAAAGTATCAGGATATGAGCAAAATACAGACAAATTTTCTGCCAGAGCATAACACACATGGCCTAGAGTCCAATTTCCATTGGATTCCTTCTTCCCAAATTTACCCTTGTAAGCTTGGTCTTTACTGTTTGCATTTTTATCAGCACTCTGGCCTTCTGGATGTTAATCAGAATCTCCCATCTAGCTTGGCATACAGTATTCTAGGGCTGTTTCTCTAGCTGGTATCTCCAAAACTTCCCAAACTCCTCCTGCAAACCACTTCCATAGCTTCTGAACCACATACTCACAGAAATAACCCCACTTCCCTGGTACCAAAATATGTCTTAGTTACTTACTCTTATCATCTCTGAGATGTACTACCTGGCACCCGCAATTTAAAGGAGGACAGTTTTATTTTGGCTCATGTTTACAGTCCATAGCTGGCTCCAAGGCACTACGGCATGGTGTAGAGCAGTGGTGGTGAACCTATGGCACATGTGCAACAGTGGGCCATTTGTATCATTGAAAGATTTAAAGGGTTCTCAATCACGGGCATACAGAAGTGGAAGGAGAAGCAGCTCATGGCTAGGTGGCAGGGAAGCAGAGAGTGAAGAAAGGGAGAGGTGATCTCCCTCCCCAGGCAGTGACCCATCTCCTCCAGCCAGATACCACCTCCTAACAGCAAGTCAAGAATAGCCCTCACAATTCAATCACCATCCAAAAACCTGCCTTTGAGAACTTTAGGCTCTTAGGGTACATGTAGATATAAACTATAACAGCTAACATATTTCTTTTATTTTTCCCTTTAACTTATTTATAATTTGGGTTTGTAAAACCATGCAATATCTAATTTTCTGTGTCTAATTTATTTTTTATGGCATTATAGTTTCAAAAAAATCCATTCCTTTTCCTACAGCAACTCAAGTTTATCTTTCTTTATGGCTGTGTCAGCTACAGACATAGATATAGGTATAGGTATAGGTATAGTTATAGGTATAGGTATAGATGTAGATATAGATACAGATGTCTGTTGGACATATATATCCATGTATCATTGGTAGGTATGTATACCACTTTCTTAATTTAGTTATTGTGAATTGTCCTGCTATAACATGAATACGTATACATCATTGCTATATGACGATTTTACCTCTTTCAGAAAGATAACCAGAAGAGGAACAGCAGAGTCAAATGGAATTTCTGTTTTTAGTTTTTTAAGGACTCTCCTTACAGATTGTCATAGTCGTTTTTACTAGTTTACACTACCAACAATGTAGAAGAATTCCTTTTTTCCCAATAATTTCATCATCGTTTGCTGTTTTTTGAGTCCTTGATGATAATCATTCCTATTGGAATAAGATGAATCTCTAAAGAGTACTTTATTAGGATTCATATCAAAAAATGTATTTTTTAGTCCAATGTTGTAGCATTTTTCCTGTCATTGAAAAATACAGAGAAAAAAATTTTGAACCTTTTTTTCCTCTTTTTACCCATTCTTCACTGTTTGAGGGAACTTGAGGAATTTGTTTTGTTTTTCTTTTTCTTATTGAAATATTTTTTCTTTCTTTTTCTTTGAAATTTTTTATTCTTCTTAATTTTTTTCTTTCTCTTGTTTTCTCTTTTAAATTTATCCAATTCTACTAATTTCCTTAATAAGAACCTTTATCTCATTTTTCTCTCCTTTTCATCTTCTATTGCTTAATGTTTCAAATTTTTCTTCTTTCATTCTCCAGTTCTCTATACCTTCTATCTTTATTAGTATAACGTTGTTTTATTAATCTTTAGTATTCTTTCCTATTGATAATGGAGGTATAGTTGTCATGTATAATAGATATTTACTGTATGTAAATTTCTGGTTTATCTTAGTGTTTTTACTGTAATAATGATCTCTTTTCTGTGCTTACAGGTGATATATTCTTCCAGTAGTTTTACTCGTTCAAACTTTGCACTTAAATCTTTAATTAATCCATTTTGAATGAAGTTTTCTATATTGTATGACATAGGATATTATTGTTCTTCATGTAAATATCCAGTTGTCCAACACCACTTATTGAGAAAGAGTTCTCTTCCCAGTGAGTGTTTTTGGCAAATTTCTCAAAACAAAAGTGACTATAAATATTATATTTTATATTGATCCTGGGGCTTTCTAGTTTATTCCATTGATTTAATTGTATAGTTTAACTCCCATACTATGCTGTTTTGATTACTATATTTTTATAGTATGTTTTGAAGTCAGAGAGGGTAATGTATCCTGTGTGTGCTTTTTGCTTTCACTTTATTTTGATTTTTGCTTTGCCTTTTTTTCATTCAGTATTATTTTCACTTCTTTCTCAACTTTTGGACACATCTAACTCTCTAAATTCTTTTCTGATTCTGTGACTAAGGATTATATTACAAATCACAGTACTACTTCCTTTATACTAAAGGGATTAAATGTTCTCATTTGTCCTAAATATGCACAATAATTATTTCTTCCAGATATTATTTTCAGTAGTTTTAAGAAGTATTTTTGCAGTAACATACAATGATTTATGACATACCCATATAAATACTTAATCTGTTTTAAGTATCTTTGCCTCCTTATTTTTTAAACCAACTCTGTCAGATAACTTCCTCTCAAACCAGATTTATCAAAGATGGTTCCAGCCACATCTTCATTCTAGCACTTTAGTAGTTATCAGTTTAGATTAATGGATAATAATTAAAGGTAATACGACACATATATAC
>RJWT010045294.1:0-11660 GCA_004365215.1 Cuniculus paca
AATTAATGATCCAAAAAGAGTGAAATAATGGAAGGATACTAGCCTTGATATTTGAATTATTTCACCATCTGGTATCCCTGGAACAGTTGTGGAATTAGTTAACCTCTCTATGATAGTTTCAGAGTTTCTAAAATGGATCTAAGTAAATCTCACAGAGTTTAGATAAGGAATACATGAAACTGCATAACATCAATTATAATAGTGATGAAAAGAATCAAATAGTATGCTATTATTATTTAAAACATATCCTCTGGATTTAAACTGCTTGAGTCCAAATTCCAGATTTGCCAGTTGATAGTTCCACTGTTTACTCATTTTAAAATGAATATGTACCTAATCCACAATTCAGGATTACCAGAAGAAAGAAGGTGCGGCCATGTAGTATCCATCCTTATCTATGTAGTATATATTTATTTGTTCCATAGTGATATGAATAAAAGACAGCCTAGCATTTTCAAGGTTATATTAGTTTGGTTATTATGTTAATTACTTTTCCTTTAGGTCACTTATTTTGTGCATATTTGATTTCTAAATGTTGATGGGAGACTGAAGTGCCTAAATTCATTTGTTTTCTATTTTTGTATAGCCTTTGTAAGTTCCTTACTAAACTTTACTTATTCATAAATTGGGTTTCAAGGATTTTTCTTAAAGTAGGAAAACTGTTAATCCTTAATACTTAGGCAATTCTTAAAGTATAGGTAAAGTAGACTTCAGCTCAGGGCTGAAGCTAAATTCCTGACTTTTTAAGTTTAATATGAGGCCATGATATCATTTGAGTAAATTTAACATTTGAAGATATAACTAGAGAAGATGTAACCTGAGTAGAAACACAGAAACAATAGCCATAATTTGTTCCCTCCGATGATAGGAGTCTAAAAAAACTGAAGTGTCAGTAGCTACATATTTTATAAAAAGTGAGAAGACTGCTTTCTTGCAGACATTTTGAACTCGCTATAAGCAGTCTTGGGCAAAAATAAGGTGGGTTAAACTATGAAGTTTGAATTTGAGTTATGATGTACTTGAGTAACCTACATGATTGAAGGCATGTAACAACTAAACTACAAAGTTCCATTTGGTTGAATGAACAAAAATCTGTTCAAGAACACACAAAAAATGCACACAAACCTATAATTGGGAAGGATACTCTGAGGTGCTAATAATTCTTAACAAAATGAATAATTCAATAACAGAAAATATATATATTAAGCTCTACAGATAAGGAAAGTACGTCTTCATATCTCTATTTATGGGCAAACTCTAAATCAATTGGTGATATATTAAATAACAAATGTCTTATTAACCAATACTGTATTTTGAGAAATCAAAGGAAAAATTGAAAATGCTATATAATTTTCATGATTTACTTAAAAGCAACCAAGTGACTGCTGCATTGTACAGTTGTGTGGTAGACCAGGAAGATTAGTAGTGCTCATGATCAGAAATAATCATGAAATGAGAAATAGAATCAGAAATATTTTTTGTTCTATCAAATAACATGTTAATCAATTCAAAATATATAAGATGTCACAATACTTACATAAAATACTTACATAAGACTTCACAATACTTACTTAAGGATTAGTGAATATGAATATCTTTGTTATTTCATTTTTTAATGTCTAGTTAACATTCTGGAAAATTCAAATAACTGTTTAAACTGTTATGAGGTGAATGTAAACGAATTCCTTTATTCTCTATAAAATGTCAGTTAAAATTACTTCTCAAAATAAGGCAATAATTATATTTTGGGTCCAAATGGATTGTGCCTTAAATGACACAGAGATTTGATTTTCTTTGAAGAATTATTTGGCCTATGAGCCTAATGATTAAATTTTGTGATTCTATTCTCATTGCAACTAAGTTAAAATAAATACATTCATGTTTTGATGAAAACAAAAAATTAATATTACTCTCATGTTATTTTTAGAAAACTTCCATATAAAGTGAAACACCCCAGCTGATTTTTAAACTTAGCTATATTTCTGAAAAAAATAGTCTTACTATTGGTATACCAGTACAAAAACTTAAACGAATGGGAAATCTTGTTCTGAAGGTTAATTATCAGCCATGTGTTTAATAGGCTATTGTTAGTAGAAGATAACATTGCTTTAAATATGCTCTGCTCAAATTCCTTTCAGTCTCAGCGGGGAGTAAAACAAAATAGTAATTTTGATGAAGGAAAGTAGAAATCAATTGGATGCATTAACTCTCCTGTATGCTATGAATTGAAAGACTTGCTTGAAATTATGTGTTTTTCACAAGGCTATCTGATTTTCAGGTTCACTATCCTTACACTTCGTCATTTACAGTAAAACTTCCTTATATACAAGTGTCAAAATGGTAAATGCAATTTATTTAGGTGCAGCTTCCTAATTCCAAGATGCATCTAAATCCAACTTAAAGATGATTTGATTTTTATAGGCCCCCAGATAAGAGAAACAGATAAATCAATATGTGTTCCAGTTCAGTTGTCATGGAAATCTGGGCATGAATATAACGCATTTTGTTCATGAACTGTTTTAGGATAATAATCTGTTCTTGCTTTTCATAGGAAATAGGTTTTAAGTAGCACTTTCATGCATTTCTGCAATTTGAGATATCCATATCGACAGGTGGAACTGCTAATCACATATTTAGGGACTGTTCTATTATATAGCTATTTTATATATTAGATATGACTAAATGTCTTAAGTCAGAAAAAGCATTGTACTTTAAAGAAATACAGAAAAACAGATACGATCAACTTGCTACACACGACATTTTAGTGTCTGCTATCTGCATGTTAAAAAAATTTATTTAGGTTCAATAAAACTAAACAAAAGACAGGAATAGCCAGTGCCTTTCGAAATCAAATTTGCTTTTTTTTTCCCTACACTTTTAAGCCTAGTGATCTAATCCTTAGAAAACATTGTTTCCCTCTGTATATGATTGAAATTTTACTCTCCACATAGGTCAGTGAATTTCTTTAGCAATTCTTATAACTAGATAATTTCAAAAGTTATGTAAAGTATCTAGAATCTCGGTAAACCACAGCATATACAATTTTTTTTCAAAAGATAAAAAAGTCATATATTTCCAAACTCAGTTTTAGATACGTAAAAATACCGCTTATGGTCATATTAGAGGGAGAAAATTGAGAAATGAGGCCCAAAGGCATAAAAGTGAAAAAGAATGAGAAAGAATATTTATGAGTCACAAAGCAGAAGATGCCGATTTTATTTAATAAAGAGATTATTTAGAAAGTCACTTTGAATGAAATGGGGAAGTGATCATGTGACAAGACAGAAAATGTGTCATTGCAAAAAAATTGGAAACTAATATCCACTAAGCTGTAAAACATACTGAGTGTTAGTTTGGAGCCTCCTACCAATTATTCCAATCTTCAGTGACACTATGGGTGGGATTTTATTCCCATTTTCTTGATAGGGGTGTAGAATCTCTCTGAACTCTGTACTCTTTGTAAAAACATAATTAATTACATCATTGTGTATACATCTGTGTATCTGTGATTACACTCTATTATTTTCCATGAGTCAATTTGTGTACCTTTATGCCAGTACCTCACAGTCTCTATTCTGGCCTCATGCCTTGTATGCAGTCCTGCTTTCCTTGTCTCCCCCTCCTCCTCTCTCCCTCCTTCTGTGATTTTCACTGTTATGTTCAGCCCTTTACAGTTACATATTCTATCCAAATTTAGATTCTGCTTCTCAATTTAAAATAAATACTCCTAGCAATTTCATTAATATTCCACAAATTTAAAAATTGTAATTGAGAAAAATTGATTTCTAAATATTTCCTCCAGTCTCTAAATATGATAAATTTCTGCCTTTTGTTAAGTGTTTACTAATTTCCCTCAAGTTTTTAAAGTTTTGCTATAGTTATGTTAATAACTTATTAAATGTATCCTTATATATTTAATTCTTTAAATATAGAGATCTTGTAAATTATATTTCACACTTTCATTTACTTATTTCTGGCATATTCAATACATTTTTGCATATTTCTCATATTCAATTACCCTTCTAAGTTCACTTAATAACCTTAGCAAGTTATCTGTGTACTAATTTGGACTTTCTGGTAGCTAATGTTGACATTGGAGGTACATAAGCCTAGTAATATGTTGAAGAAATGAATTATTCATAATGAAAATATTTGTGTTATTCCAGATCTAAAAGATCAATATTTCACCTTGTCATAATGATATTGTTGTAGGATTTCATACTTTTAAAATATCAGATTGAGAAATTTCCATTTTCTTACACTATAACAAAAGGGCAAGTTCTCTGTTATGAATATTGAGGGAATGGAATCTTGGAAAACCTCATTGTAGCTGGAAAAAATAAGTACAGTAAGGCCTCGACTTATGAACAAGTTCCATTCTGAGAGAGTGTTCCTAAGTCAGATTTGTTCCTAAGTGCAGCAAAATGAATCTTACATATACACAATGTGTACTGCACTGCGCTTGCTAGCATCCCCTCCCCATCCCCACTGTTTTTCCTCTTGCCTACTGAGCACTATGCTGCTGTGCACTAGGGCACCGCAGGGTAAGCACACAGCGGCACCGCTGAGACAGTGTCAGGAAGACACGTGGGCTCCTTCCCGATTTGTTCCTATCTACAAATGCAGGCAAGTGACATCCATTCCTATCTGTGAAAGTTCACAACTTGAGTGCTCCCAAGTCAGGGCCTTACTGTATAATATAACAAATATCTGTCTCTGTTATTAAATTCTCAGTTCTAAGAGGAAGATCAACCCACCCTTTAACCCTTAGGAAGTATAGACATGGGAAAAGTTCGAACTAATAAGTAAATATTGAAAAATAAATTGATGTGAAAATATATCAAACACATTTGATATATTTAATATAGAATAAATTGATGTGAAAATATGTCAAATACCTTTATAAAGTGTAAGTCATGTCATAATAATGGAACAAATTAGTAAAATAACTTTACCATGACAAGTTTATGCATATGGTATAATTTACATGTATTTTACATTCTGCATATGGTATAATTTACATGTATTTTACATTCTGATACAGACAGGTTATTTCTACTTTAAAAACTTGTATAAAGGCCTCTATTACTTAATTTTCCAAATTTATCTCACCAGCTCCTTAAGTTTTTCATTAATTGTCAGTTACACAATTTGAAAATAGAATACTTCATATTCTATTACTTAATTTTCTTTTCAACTGATACTCTTGCTCCTCATAATTTCTCTCCAAGTTGATTACAACGTGTCCCAGAAACTATCTTAAAAAGTTGTAATTACGAGGCAAATTGTGCATTCCAATATGCAGTCAATGTTGTTATGTGGAGAGAGATGAGAGAGAGAGGCAGAAAGAGCATCAGTGACTCAGGCAAAAAGATAAAAGTTTACACAGTTTGGCACAATGATAGAGGCAGGCATAAATGCTGACAAAATTGTTGCTTAATCCAGCCTTGTTCTATAGGGAGGATTTAAAGCTTTGCTTCAAATGTTTTATTGGAATTTAAAAAAAAGTTTGTCTGCAATGGTAAACATGATTTATTCTTTTATATTGCCGTGTCTTGACAGAAAAACAGAAAACACCCACAACACCAACTGTACGGTGCAGAATTTAATAAAGAGAATCAAATAAAGAAATTGAAGGCAAAAAGGGTGAGAAAAGATGACAACCAGGTAAAGCGATGACAGCAGTACAGGAAGTAGCAGTGAATCCTAGCATGACTGGTAGAACAAAGGACAGGATTGGAATTACTAGAAGCTAGTAATTCAGAAAAACCACACAGATCATATACCCAGATTTCTGAGGAAGAGATGCAAGCCTGCTTTATTGATGGGAAACAAGGTCAAGTTATTTCTGCGATGGTGAAGAAACACTGGAAGCTGGTACCATAGTAATAGTAATAGTAATAGTAATAGTAATAGTAATAATAATAATAATAATAATAAGATATTTAGAGTCTCAACTCTAGCAGAACACAGAAGTGTGGGATTAGACATGAAGAAATAGTAGCTTAACAATTGATACAATTCTCAATTAAAATTTCCTGAAAACACTAAAATAAACATATAACAAATATAATACTCATTGGAATGGCACCAAAGAAAATTAATCGCTATTATTTTAGTAAAAATCCTAAATATCAAGTCAGGCACATGTGATCTTACAAATGCAATATAATTTTAAATCAAAAGTCCTGTTGTTACAGACCCTGATTATTCAGTGAACATTTCTTTCACTTTTTTACATGTTAATAATTTAAATGCACATTATCATTTTAATGTCTGCTTGGGATTTTGTTATAAAGATATCCCTAATGTATTTATTTGGTAACCTCTTTGTGGTTTTTAGTTTAATTTTATTTTTGCCACTCTAGTTATAAATAGTACACTTGTGATAAGAATCCATGAAGGCAGCTGGTATTTGGCATACATAGTCATGCCTCTCACACCCATTTATGATTGAGGGACAGCTTAATCAAGTGGTATGCAATGCTCAATCAAATGGTATATAATGTACAATGTAAGTTTCTTTACTATGCTGCCAGTCATAGAAAAGTGAATAATTGTGGACAATACATCATACTTGAAGATGATAGTAAATGAGTATGCTTTTGGTTTACATGTGTACTCATTATATGTATACCCTTATTAAGAATGTAATCCTTATACTTTATGTTACATGTAAAGCACTCTCAAGCAGGTCCTGTACCTGCCTTCCCAAAACCATTCTTTTTTATATTTTTGTTGCTACATGTTTACCATATGCAGTGATTACAATTATCATAGGGAATTGCTACATGCACACTACATCTTAACTCTTTTCTTTCCCCTCTCTTCCACTCCCTGCTCTCTCAAACTTTAGTCCCCATCCCACCTGCAAATGCTCCATCTTCATCATTTTCCTCTTTTCATCTTTTCCCTCCTTCCCCTCTGAATCTTGCTACTCCATCCATTTGAAAAAGATCTTCCTACTTCCCATCCAATTTTTCTTATATAAGAGAAACCGTGCAATAATTATGCTTGTGTGTCTGACTTATTTCACTTAATATTATGGTCTCAAGGTGCATTCACTTATCTATGAATCCCACAAATTTATTTTTCTTAAGGCAGACTACTACTCCAGGGCTGGGGATGTGGCTCAGTGGTAGAGTTCTTGCCTTGCATGCACGAGGCCCTGAGTTTGATCCCCAGCACCATGAAAGAAAAAAAAATAGAGTACTACTCCATTGTATGTAAATACCACATCCATCTGTTGGTGGGCATAAAAGCCATTTCCAAGATTTAGCTTTTATAAATGATGTTGCTACAAACATGTGTGTTCATGCGTCCCTGTTATATGATGGCTTTAACTCCTTCAAAAAAATACGTAGAAAAGGGAACACCTGGATCAAATATAATTTCTAGTTCTGTTTTCTTGAAGAATCTCCATACAGACCTTCGCAGTGGCTGTATTAGTTTACACGTCCATCAATAGTGTAGAAGAGTTCCTTTCCTCACATGCTTACCAGCATGTGGTGTTATTTGAATTCTTTATTATAGCTACACTTCCGAAAGGCATTCCTATTATAGGAGATGACAGTGCCACTAGCATCTTTGCTAGTAAGGTCTTTGCAGTAGGAGAAGACATGGAGATGGAAGACAATGAATGATATTGGTTGTCCTTACCCTCATCTATTGATGATCCCTGTTCACTGTGTATTTTTGTAACTTAATATTCTGTCATTGTAGTGGTACTGTTTTGTTTTGTTTTGTTTTGGTTTTGTTTTGTTTTGTTTGTTGAGGCAGGGTCTTGCTAAGTAGTCCAAGCTGGCCTTGAACTCACTATGGAACCCAGGCTGTCCTCTGAGTCATAGCAGTTCTCCTGGCTCAGTTTTCTAAGTGCTGGGATTACAAGTGTGTGCCACCATGACAAACTGTGACATAGTTTCTAACAAAAATGTTTAAAGTTGAAAAATACCCTACACATTAAAATAGGATATTTAATTTAGGTTAGGAGTGTAGCAGGCCATATGATCTAGGTTTGTGTAAATACAGCATATGATTTATTTTCACAGCAATGAAATTACTTACCAACACATTTCTTAGAATGTATCCATATGCTAAAAAAAATGACTATATCATTATCTTATCTGACTTCTAATAGGATATTTATTTTAAGAGAAACAATTCAATATTTTTATGCAATAAAAGTAGATTTTAAAAGATTCAAGACAAACTTCATTAAAAATACCCTACTTCTGTCACTTCTGTTCATTAAGATATGAATTGTTTTACCACTAGATAATAAATGACAATTACAGAGCCCAAATATTGAAGTGAACAAATAAGCATGCTTCACTTCTTTAGAATATAATGAAAGCAATCGATGCAAGTGACTATGTGAAAAAAACACCTCATGATAAAGAGCAGTAATGCATTATAAATTCTTACAAATCAGTGCAAAAAATTAATCTTCCACTAGGAGATGATTCTTAGTGAGAATTAAATTTTTCCTAGCATACTTTAGGCAAGTATTAAAAGAGGCTGTAGCAAGCATGTTACAAATTCTTGATTTTTAAGTGTATTCTACATAAGTAAAACATTAGTGTTATTGAAGAAATCAACTCTTATTAGAAAACACACATAGTTTTATAAACATTACTTTTATGACTTTCTTGTCCCTATATCAAGCTCAATTAATCATATACAACTTGATTTTAATTTTTAAAAAAGCATGTTGTCTTTTTCTGTGTCAAGGCAAATTCTAATTCAAGGCAAGTTTACACTTTTGGTTAAATGTACTAAAAAAAGTTAGTATAATTTAAAGTGATTTTAAAAGAAACCATTTTTTTAAATGAGATCAATGATTAGAAATGTGACTAAGTTGAAAGGAAAATTTTATATTATTTTTAAGACTTACATGCCTAGTGCCTGCCTGGCAAGCGTGAGGTTGTGAGTTTGATCTCTGGTACCAAAAAAAAAAAAAAAAAAAAAAAAAAGGTTTACATACCTATACATAAAAATGTTTTTATTTTTAGCATGTGATTGCCTTGTGAAAGCAATTTTCATAAGAAATTTAATTTAGAAATTAATATTCAGCGAACCCCACAATAACTTTCTCCATATCCCTCAAAGATTTGTATAGCACAAAATAAGTGAAGTACTTGTCATTATTGTCACTAAGATGAAGAAATATAAATCAACTGCTTTCATTAGTCCATATCCCTGTCAACTTTTGTTTTCACTTTTATTACAAAATAATATATGTAGAAACAATATGGAAACTGAAAGACTCAATAAGATACAAAATTCCTGATAAATATGGAGAAATGGTTCTGAAATCCAATGGTGCTTTTATTCTTGGATTTGATTGGTTTAAGACCCTTTCCTACTATTTGAAAGCAATAAGCGAGAAAATAGGAGCAGCCCTTTTGAAAAATGAGACACTATAGTAGCCATTGCTCATTTCTCGTTATCCAATTTGAAGACTTGTAATGCTATTCTCTTTTATCTGGTTTTATACTACTTTGTTTTGTTTGAGTTTATTGTCTGTAAATGTAAGAACAACCATTCTGAAGAAAGCAAGAGACACTAGGGTAACCATTGTTAATCTACTGTTGTTATGTTTTGAAAACCTATATAGCTTGCAGTGTTCTGCTTTGAAATGCTATGTTTGACTCTATTCTGTTTTCTTTTGCTTTTTTCATTGTTTTGTGTTGTTTTGTCCTATTTTCTTTAAAATAAAATTAAAAATATGGATAAATATGAATAAGTACTATAAAATAAACTGATAAAATATTACATAAAAGATGTATGTGCATACAACATTATGTACATGACACTACATATAAAATATATATATATAATTATTTAAATATATAGTGAATAATCTTGTGCTCACTTACCACAGAATATGTAATTAATTATCTAATATTTTCTTCATCTTGATCCAGTATTATATGCTAAAACTCTTATTTCATTTTGGACAATGTTGCACTTATGGTTTAGATCCAAAATATCCCAGAAAAGTTTCGCATTTGGAGGTGGGACTGGTTTAGAATCAGGTCACTAGGGGTGTGGTTTGGAAGAGTGTACAATAACACATCAGTTCCTGAATGCTTCTGTTCATGAATAATTTGGTTCCCAGACAAAAGCAGTCCATACAATTTTGCTTCTGTTCCCTGTATGATCCATTGTATTCTCTTCCCTGCTAATTCCTTTTTTTTATTTGTTTCTTGGCTGCCTTATGTGGTTTCTGTCTTGGAGCCAGCTGATCATCAACTGAGCCCACTGAAACTGTGAGCTAAAATAAACTTCTGCTCCTGTGAATTGCAGATGTCAGATGTTTTGTCCCAGAAACCCAAAGACAGTGTCTTGTTTACTTTTCTTTGTTGCTGAGACAAACATCTGACACCCAAAGTGAAGCAAGGAAAGGTTTATTTAGCTTATAGTTTTTGAAGATTTCAGTCCATAATTAGCTGGCTCCAAGGCGGGGTGGCACAGCACTGGGGCAACACTTCAAGGCAGCAGCCAGATCAAAAGTGAGCAAAACGCAAGCCTCTTCTTTACCCTCATATTGTACACAGGACATCCCCCACCCCCACATCTTCAGGTTGGGTGTAACACTCACAAAATGTCCTTGCCTTCCTTGCACAGGATGAGGATATTTACAAAGTAAAAACCCTGGCTCCCTGCTGAATCTCTCAGTTAAACTTCTAAACTGCTCAAGTTGACACAATATATCAACCATAAGAGACAGAAAAGTAACTTAATACTGTTGCTTTGAAATTTAATCTTGCTTCTCCTTTCCACAACTATACCAAGAATAAATCACATGTATATTTCCCCTAAAGTAAGGAAAGGAAAGATTAAATTTGGAGGAAGAAGCACCACAACAATCTTTAATTTTCTTATATAACTTGAAAACATAAATTGTATTTTCTAATTAGCTTATATTTTTCTATTTTCCTGAATGTTGCATTTTCAATACCATACTCGTGAGTTCAGACCATAAAATATTTTCCAGATCCAAACTGGAAAATAGAATGTATGCAGCAACTTGTTTTATAAAAATGAACAATATGAAAATGTGATCCAAAAAGAGGAAGAAATTTTTTTCAGTTTTACTTTATTAATTAATGGGAAGGGGAAAAGAGTTTCTGTGTTTTGCTTCCTCTCTTTCCCTGCGCATGCAGCATCCTGGATTATTTGAAAACAGCAGTAGTTTGGTAAATGTGGGAAAAGGAGAAATACTGTAGAAATACTGCACAGTGTGAACCTTCAATGACAGCCTGCAAAGTGACTTCCTCTCCCAAGTGTACTAAGTGGAACCGAACACCAGACCCTGGGCAAGCTTCCTGGTTCAGTCTCTGTCTTGCTTCTCACTTAGAAATGTTGTCTTTCCTCTCGCTTCTAATCCCTATTATTCAAATTTTCTCTTATCAAATTTTGTAAAACTATAGTGAACGTGTTCCCTCATCCTTTTCTCTCAAATCTTTCTTTCATTCTGAGAAAAAACAAAAATAAAAGCAGTTCAGAGAGCCATATCTGTGTTAGCCATGATCTTCTTGCCAGTGGCTCTTCCCCTCCGATGCTGGCTGCTCCCCAGCCATGCCTCTACAGGGCAGGGCAGGGCAGGGAGGCAGCCTGGACCTTCTAGTCTCCTTCCGGTCTCTGTCCCAAACCTT
>RJWT010045295.1:0-11642 GCA_004365215.1 Cuniculus paca
CTCCTGATACCAAAGTCAGCATTCACATCAGGGGAATAAACCGGTCTGTGAAATGATTAACATTTACACCAACAGCTGATAATCATGTGCAGATGAACCTCATGCAGCATAAATGTGAGAGTTCAATGAACCCATTCACACTCCCAAGGGCTCATTATGCTTTTCTACTTCAAAATAATGAGCACATCATTGTCTTCCATCTCCCAGTACACAGATGAAAGGTGTTCTGTAATAAGAGCGTGAATCCAACCTTGTGTGGGAGGTGCCTCTGGCCTCAGGAGAAAACTAAAACTTTTTGTCAAAGTTTCCCTTTTATTTCACTGTTGCCAATTTGTCCTTAAAGGAGCTTGAGGTCTCCTTACAGGCCAGAGCGCCTGGGAGAGCTAAGTTACAAACCCACCCAGGGCTTTCACAACTTCCTTATCTCCTGAGAGCCCAGCCGAAGAGGCAAGTGCGTGTAATTGACTTTATTTAATGACAACTTTTAATTGCAGCATCATTAACACTAACAAGCCTCCTGGGGCATCCAGAGTTAACCGCCATGGATCTGAGCTCCAGGAAGCTGCTTAGTAAAGAAAATAAAGCTGCTGTCAGATCTTCACTTCTTCCGTGTTCTGTGAGAGACGATTCCTCCTGCCCCAGTTTTAATAAAATGTCTCACAGGGATGCCAAGCACTTGACTTAGCATGGAGAGGAGCTGACCCACCTCAGGGAAGGGTGCTGCAAGGGGGTCCACCAGAACAAAGCAGCACCCTTTGCATTCCAGGTATTGGGGAATACCATTGCCTTTCTTTACCCTATCCCCCCTCCCAGTTATTAACACGCAGAAACACAGCAGAACAGAAAAAAACAAAACAAAACAGAACAGAACAGCAGTCCCCTGTGAATAGAAAATCCTCAGGAGAGAAGAGGCCAGCTCACATTCAACCCATCATCCCAGAGACTCAAACATGTCCCTCTGCTTGCTGTCTCATCCTAGCTGCCCTCAGGCCGTGGTGGCTGGGAACACAGACTCAAATGCTTGCAGGTCAGGAACACACCTAGGGTCCCTCGGGGCTGCCAGGACCCAGGAAGGAAGGAGCTGTGTGTGGAGCCCTGTGAGTCACCGGGCAGTGCCCCCTTTACCTCCTCGCAGAGCTTTACTCTTTCATTTATTAAATAGCTCCCAACTCCACTGGGTCTCACATGTTGGCTTTGAGAATTTGATGATTCTAATGTCTATTTTTTCAAGATTCCCATAGGTATATAAAATCAAAAGTGAAACTATTCTATATTCTGTTTTAGAATTTGACATAATATTTCACTTGATCAGATGTGAAAATATTTCATATTTGAAAAAGCTCTAGTAAGTAGTGTTTATATATTGTACACTATTTATATATTAAGTGCTATATATTGTGTGCTATAATTTATGAATAAATAAAACTTGCTTTGCTATGGTGCTGGAGATTGAACCCAGGGCATTATGTATGCTGAGCACGTGGTCTCCTGCCAAGCTAGGCCTCATCCTTGTTTCAGTATTTAAGTGAAGCTCAGGGCCTTACGTGTCACCGTGTTTCAGCTGTGTGTCAGCACTTGTGGTCCAAGGCCTGCTTTCCAGAGCATGTCCCATCTGCTGTGAGAGGTGATGGTGTTGTGCTCACCTCCACCTGGTCTGCAACATTCCTAAACAGGTCTTCCCTGAGGTCTTACAGGGGAAAAGTACACATTTAAAAACAGGCGCTAGGATGATAGGAGTTCAGCCTGATGGCTGAGTTGTGCTTAGCATGTGTGGGGGTCCAGGCTTAATGCCAGAACTCCAACCCAAAAAATAGAAAATAAAGACAGTAATGGGAGGGGGCAGGGGAATGCAAAGAGACCTTCACTGCCTCACCCCAACTGAGGTCACAAAGGGTAAGACATGTGAGGACATGAACACACATTCCTCTTAACTTTATTCTTATAGCATGATGATTTTATTCATCACGTAAAATTGATACACATAAAAACCACATCTCTTTTTTTCTGCCTCCTACCCCTCCCCTCCTTCTGCCCTACCTCTATCTCTTGGTCCCTTTTCATTTTTGAAAGTTTTATCTCCCTGTTTCCTATATCTGTCTTTTGTTTTGCTCTTTCTTTATACTCTGAGTTTCTCATATAAGAGAAAACAAACTGTCTGTGAGCTGGGTCTGAAAGAGTCCTGAAAAGTTGAAATAAAGTGCTTAACCCACTGCTTTTGTGGCAGGTTTGCTGATTTCCATCATAGGAAAAGTATTTCCAGGAAGCATCAGAAAGAAGCACAGGAAGGGTTTATTAGATAGAGATTGAGTGCACATTCAGAGCAGAGTGATCGCACTCAAAGAAATGAAACATCAGGGTTGGAAACTGGGGACAGCTATGCTTTTCTTGAAGGGGTAAAAAGCCCAGGTGAAAGTGGCTATCACCTTGTCCCCTCAAAAGGGTTTCAGTCTGTTGCACAGGTGTGGGAGTGTTTTGTTTTGTTGTTTGTTTTTGCATAGGTGATTTAAACTTTCTCTGAATTTACTTAGACTACTGTTTACTTTCTTATCTGGGCCAATATGCACTTTTTTTGTAATGGACCTGGTAAGGAAGAAATGCAAATTTAGTCAAAGAATGTTGACGTCCACATGTCTTGGGTGACTCTGACTGTCCTGGAAGTTGCAGTCTTCTTAAAAGTACGTTTTGTTATGACATATTTACTACCTAGAATGTCTTTGTTCTAACTTCTCAAGGCCTGCTCATTTTGGGGGATTTTTGCCTCAGATGTACCCTCCACTTCCTGCTCCCCTGAATTTCTGAGGACCCAAGAGAGTCCAAAGAAGTCTTTTATCTTAGCTCCAAGAGTGTTCCGACCTCATGGACTCCCACAAACCATATTTGATCATCTTTATTTACCCTTTTCTGTATGCGCGTCTCTAAGATCCAGCACCTGACCAGCTCCTCATAGTACAGCCAGGACTCTCTTCCTTACTTTCTTAATTCACCAGTTTATGGCTTTTTAGTGATGAGTCTGTGTGGGAAGGAATTTAAATCTAACCAAGGAATGGTGACATGGAGCTGTCTTCCATGACTTTGGCTGAGTCCTAAAATTTGCAATCTTGAAAGTATAATTTTTAGTTCTGATTTCCGTGTCTCCTTTCTGCCTATCTTTTGTTTCTTCTGACTTCAATGTGAGATATAAACTCATGTGTCAGATTGGTTTACATGTTTATATAGAATACAGCTATATATTAATTTTGTACATGTTAGAAATATGGATCATATACTTACATGTTATGTGTATGTGTTATTTGTGTGGTTACTAATTGATATCAGAGCTCTGGCCATGACAAGCCCAGGTGAAGACAGGCATGTGTGTGCCACCAGCTTCCTCTGGAGCCCCAATCCCATTGGTCCCCATGAGTTCCCTATGGGTCACATGAACACAGACAAGGAGAAGGAACCAGTGTGTCACATCTGACCTGACAGAGACCTCTCAGCCCCCCTCTGCAAACAACAGGAAACCACTAATAGGCCATGCTACCCTCAGAAAACAGAACAGATGGCTATAAAGAAAATTTAGGACAGGACATACAATCCCCCAAGCCATGGAAAATAAAGTATTATCTGCACACCTGCACTGACCATCTTGGAAATTTGACCTTAAGTATTATACCAAGATTCCTTTGGATTATAACCCTATCCACAAACCCCATAAAAACTTAACTTCTCCAGTCAGTTGCTGAAATCATTCATGAGCTCAGCCTGCCTGTGCCCAGAGTAAAATCCAACATTTGCTCACATAAAACCTGTATGCAGGCAGTTTCTCATGCACCATTGATAACATATTGGTGCCAAAACCCAGGACAGGGTTATCCCTCCTTGGAGGGTCTTGCATCCTATCTCAAGCTTTTCCCCATTGAGGCTACCAGGAGATGTTGACCCTGGACCTTGCTCCAGTGCTCCAGGAAGCTACTCCAAGTTTCTTCAAATTATGTAAGACATTCTCCCCATCCCTTTCCTGCCTTTCCACCATTCTGCCCACTTGGACAGTGATAGGCTTGCCCTATTTTCCTTGCCTTTTAAACCCAGCTGTGGTCACGGACACTCTCTAGAAAGGCTGACTTCCCTTGGTGGTTGATCAATTGCAGTGATGACTATCTTGGTCACTCACCCACACCTCAGTTATGGTCAAGAGTCCATTGTAGACCCTATTTATGCTCTCAGTTTTTCCCACCAGGTGTGACAATTACTTGTCTTTGCTCTCCAGAAGAAGCTTCCTTTGTCTATTCCCCTTTCCTTTCCCCTAACCTGTCTCTTAAATCATCTCAAACATCTCCATTTTAGCCTGATCTGAAGCCTGAATGTCTAATGTTCTTCTGCAACGCTGTCGGGCCACAGAACAAACTGGACAATGGCTCATGCCGACCAGAAAATGGCACTTTTGATCTCTATTCTGCAGAACATAGATGACTACTGTCGCAAAGTAAGCAAAGGCTCAGAATTGGCCTAAGTCCAGGCATTCTTTGCATCCTGTAGTATTCCCACTTGGTACACCTCGTGTGATTCTTCTCAAATACTTCCTTTTCCCCTCCTGTCTGTACACCTCCACCAGACTCAGATTTGGGTCTGACAACAGATCCAGCTTCAGGCACTGCCCCTCCCTCCCTTCACCCATAAGCTCTGGCCTTCCTTCTCAACCAGCACAGCTGCTCCCCTTCTTCCCCAAGCCTCCTGCCATCTCCAGTCAGTCCCCTCTGCCTCCACTCTCCCTGGCAAACCTCTCTCTATCCCACATCGCCGCCCCCCACATCGGACCCTCCCCCGAGTGTGCCTGACCCACTCCGCCTGAAACCCAGTCAGGTATGACTTGGCCGCTCAATCTTTGACCCTTGCTCCAACTTCAAATCCTTTCCTCCCGCCCCCAGTATCCATTCTGTGAGATGGCAGAGGCAGAGGGAGTAGTTAGGGTTTATATTCGCTTCTCTTTGACAGACCTCTCTCAAATTAACCAGCATCTGAGCTCCTTCTCCTCAGATCTCACCCAGTGCATACAAGAGTTCCAATAGCTAACCCAGTCATATAAAGTATCCTGGGCTGATTTGAATGTGATCTTTGGCTACACTCTTCAGATAAGGAGGAATGAGTGATCTCCCTGGCCCAATCCTATGGGGATGAACAGTACCTCCTTCAGGCAGTACCTTCTTCTGGTAGGCACTGCAGTGGTCCTCCAGAAAATGCCAAACTGCAAACAGGAAGAATATGGGGACATAGCAAACTGGAACTGCATGGTGTGTTACTTAGTAGAGGGACTTCACTTAGTAGCCCATATGGCAGATAATTTTGATAAGCTAAAGGAAACCACTCAGAACAGGGAAGAAAATCTGGTTCAGTTTATGGATCACCTGGTTACTGCCCTCAGGTGACGCATAGCAGTGGACACAGAAGAGCCAGAGGGACAATTTATCCTAAAGATACAATTCATTACCCATTCAGCACCAGATGCTTGAAAAAAAAAAACACAGAACTTTATGCTGGCCCTCAAACTTCATAACATGAGCTCATCAGTTTGCCCTTCAAAGTTTTTCACAACAGAGATGAACGTGCTTGAAAGCAATTCATTTCTGAGTGGCAGATATTAGCCTCCACTGCAAGAAATCCCCAGGCTGGACAAAAGCCCCATTTGACACCTAAAGACATTTCTGTGCCACCAAGTTGGACACTGGGCCAAGGAATGCTCATGAACTGGGATTCCTTCAAAGCCATGCCCTTCGTATGGGGAGCTGTGCTGGAATTCAGACTCCTTCGTGCTAGTTTCCACCCCAGGAATTTGCCCACAGGGCCCCATGGCAAGCTCCTTCTCAGACCTTGGCCTCAACACCCAAGACTGATGTTGCCCAGAGGCCTCAGAGACCCCCGGACTATCTTGGACATTGAACACCAGATAATTCTTACAGTGGAGGCTAAATCCATCCCGTTTATGGTTGATACCAGGGTGACCCATTACACCATGCTGCGGTTATTTTCTCTTGTTGCTGGCACAAAACACCCAACCCCCAAAATTAAAGAAGAAAAAGTTTATTTATCTGACAGTTTGTGGAGGTTTCAGTCCATATTCAGCTGGCTCCAAGGCAGGGTGGCATGGCACTGGGGCAACACTTCAAGTGGCAAAAGACAGCAAAGCAACGAGAACCAAAAGGGGTAAATAGCAAGCCACTTTGCCTCCCTCATATTGTAGGCAGGACACCACCTTCCCTCTAGGGTGAGGGTAGCACTCACAAAATGTCTGTGTCTTCCTCTTGCACAGGATGAGGATTTTCAAAAAGTAAAGATCCTGACTCTTTGCTGAGTCTCTTGGTTAAACTTCTAAACTTCTCAAGTTGACACAATGTGTCAACCATTACAATCCATCCCTTGTCCGCTTGGCAACCAGACACATTTATTTAAACTGGTTTCCAGATAAAATGACATGCTTATACTTAACATTTCACAACTTGAACATAATTACATGGTTTGACAATCTTAAGAACCAGTATTAAGTTTATCAACGTTATATTACATTAGAACCATAACATTTTGTCCCTGGTCCCCTAGAGATTCATGCACACTCCTTCACGAAAAAAGCATTTAATCCATCTGCAAGACATGCTAAAGTCCTAACAGTTTTAGCATTGCATAAAAAGTCCCAAGCTTCTTCTGAGATTTAAAGCAAACTCTTAGCTACAAGCCCCGATCAAATAAAAGCAAAATTAAATGCTTCAAACTTCAATCGAACAAGAAAAATATTTCCATTCCAAAAGTTACAAACAGGGGAATACAAAGGATTGGGGCCAAAGGAAGTCCAAAATCCAGCAGTGAAAACATTAAATCCTATAGCTTCATGTGCACCATTTCAGGTAATTGGTGGCAAATTGTGAGCTCTAAAGGGCCTGAGTAGCTCCACCCCCATGGCACTTCTGGTGTTTATAGCTCCCATGGCTTCTCTCTTGAACCTGCTATGCTCCTAATTTGCAGGTTTGCTCAGATGATTCATGTTCCTGGCTCCTCTAAACTTCTGGGGTGTCCACTGCACCTTTGCGTTTACATTCACATTCACAGCTTCAAACACTGTCCTCTTTGCGCACACTGCCTGGCCTCCCAGGCCTTCTGAAATCAGGATTGAAGCCTTTTTAACCTCAGAACTCTTGCATTCTGTGCGCACTTAAAACCAGCACCACATTGATGATGCTGAGGTCTGCTGCCAGTTGGAGCAGCAGCCAGGCTTTCCTCTCTCTTTGCTGTGGGAGTCGAGTGCTTGGATCACTGGGCACTGTGAATCCAATTGTGAGGAACAAATTTTCTATGCTGCCACCATTCTGGGACATAATGCTCTTCAGCCTCCACCTCAAAATAAAATCTTTTACTTTTGCAGCTTTAAGGCTGAAAAGGGTGGAGACTTGCTGCTTCTTGTGATGCACTCAGGCCATCTTTTATATTATTCTGTTCCCTCTCAGCAACTGAGAACTCTTAGGCTCTCTCTGCAGTCCACAGCATTATTGGAGTTTCCTTTCTGGCCAAACTCACACTTTAAATGATCCTGCTCAGCTCTTTGTTCTTGATTCTCAACATAGACCTGGCTAAAAGCCCCCAACAATAGCCATGCAACAGCCTCAACATTTGACTGCCTTGAAATTTCTTCTGTCATATTAATCAATCCACTTCCCTTAATCTCAGTCTCAGGTGAAGTCTTGGGACACAAGGAAAATGCAGACAAACTTTCTACTCAGGAACAGTATGCATTGTCTGGAGTCCAGCAGTCAATGCAATCCTTCATACCTGCAGAAACCTCTCAAGCTTGGTCTTTAGTCTCAAGCCTTCTGGTCTTCTGAGTTCTGACCAGAATTTCCCATACAGAAGAATCTAAGGCATTCCAACACTTCTCTTTCAAGTGACATCCCTGAACCTTTCCAAACTCTTCCCATAAGCCATTCCCAAAGGCTCCTGATCCACATGGTCAGGTATAGTCACAGCAATGACCTCACTCCTGGTACCAAATTCTGTCTTGATTTTTTGTCTCTTATTACTGTGACAAAATACCTAACACCCAAAATTAAGGAAAGAGAGGTTTATTTAGCTCACAGTTCATAGAGGTTTTAGTCCATAGCCAGCTTACTCCAAGGCAGGGTGGCATGGCACAGGGGCAACACTTCAAGTGACTGAAGACAGCAAAATCAAGAACCAAGATAGGGGAAGAGCAAACCTCTTTTCTTCCCTTTTATTGTATGCTAGCCATTCCCCACTCCCCAGTGTGGGTGTAGCACTCACAAAATCTCTGTTCTTTCCTGCTGCAAGGGTTGACAATGTTTACAATGTAAGGATTCTGGCTCCCTGCTGAGTCCCTTAGATAAACTTCTAAATTTCTCAAGTTAACACAATGTATTAACCATAACACACCCTTTCTTCTTTCCAAGACCTGATTTCTCCAGTCCCAACTACAATCATGAGCACTGATGAACTCAGAAGACCAGAAGGCTTGAGAGTAAAGACCTTTTAAAACACAGACTATCTGGTGCAAATTGTGTTAACACCTCTTTGCATACTAATATTTAGTCATGCTCACTTGTTGCATTCACCTTTTAGGGTGAGACCTCTTAACCAACTTGTCTGCTACTCTGTGCATTGCCAGGACATAGCCACCCCTTGTAGTCATGCTAATCACCCCTTCTCTATTCCTGCCCCCCCACCCGACTCCCATCATTAATCATCATCTCAACCCCAGAGTCTGGGACACTTCTACTGCATCTCTGGCTCCATTCCAAAAGCCACTTACTGCCCCTCTCAAGTCTGATCACCCTTACCTTTCCCAATGACAGTACCCTCATCTGTGACCCATCTTTATGGGACCCACAGCCTATTATTTCTCACCTATTGGGACACAGTCTTCCAAGTCCCATCAACTCCCTTTTCTCTTGATAATGAAAGACAGCAGCTCTTACAGGATGCTACATCTCCATGCCATCAACAAGCTAATCCTTACCATATACCCCATGGTACATAAACCCTACATACTTTTGTCCTTCATCACTCCATTTACCACTCATCACTCTGATCTAGATGTAAAAGACACTTTTTTTTTTACTATTTCCCTGCACCCCTCCTCACAGCCTCTCTTTGCTTTTACCTGCACAGACCCAGACATTTGCCAGTTCCAGCAGTCAACCTGAACCATTTCACCTCAGCGCTTCCAGAACTGCCCCACTAGTTCAGTCAGTCCATTGCATGTGATTTACTTTCCTTTCATCTCCCACCTCATACAATATGTACAGGACCTCCTTTTCTGCAGCCCCTCCTATGAGTAGTCCTATAAAGCATCTAGATTCCAGTGATATTGTGTCTCCCCCTTGAAGGCCAAAATAACTTCCCTGTCCACCACCTACCTAGGCATCATTCTCCAAAGCACACCTGAGCTCTACTTCCAGACTGCACCCACTTGATCTTCTAAATCCCAACCTCACCACCAAATCTTTCCTTTCTTGGCATAATAGGATACTTTCATCTATAGGTTTGCCCTTCTCACTAAACCCCTCTATAAAGAGAGACTCCTCTGAGCCCTTACATCCCAAGACCTTTCCTTGTTTGTCCTTTCAAGCCTTAAAATAGGCTCTTAAAATGGTCCCCTCCTGAAACCTTCCAGAACCCACCCAACCCTTCAATCTTCATAAAACTAAATGCAGAATGTGCAGCTGGGGTTCTGTCGCAGGGTCCAAGCCCACATTCCATAGCGTTCCTGTCCAAATGGCCTGACCCCACCATCTTAGGCTGCCACTGTGCCCGTGTGCTGCTGCTGTGGTAGCCCTGATGCTCCTAGGAGCACTCAGAGTCACTGCACATGCTCAGCACACACTTTATTCTTCCCATAATCTTCAAGACTCTTGTCTTCATCCCACTTCTCACACTTTCCCTCCACCCCTCACATTCTTCAGTTCTATGCAATTTTCATGGAAACTGCCATGGATTCCATTGCCTTGGGCTCCTATTTTAACCCGGTCTCTCACTTCATTAATCCACAGCCTCCGTTTAAAGGACAAAGCCACATGATTGTGTCTCTTGATTCACCCAGCAATTTCCCCTTCTCACACATCACCACCCTCCCCCTCCCAGGCCAGATCACAGTGACCTTGGTTCATTGATGGGAGTTTATATAAACCCACCCCCAACTCCTTGCCAGGACAGGATGTACTATCATCTCCAGTGATTCCATCACAGAAACCTCCATCCCCCACCTCTCAGCAGGCTGGGCTAATTGCTCTGATCCATCCCTTACACTAGCTAAAGACTTAAAAATTAATATCTATACATACTCCAGATGCACATTCCATATAGCATACAATCATGCCGTCATCTGGGCAATTCACATTTTAAAGCCCTCTCTTTGAAGCCCTTCTTCAAGGCTGCCCTATTGCCAACTAGGATGGGTGTACCTCCTTACAGAAGGCACCAGTGGCTTTCAGACCACATAGCCACTGCAACCACCTTTGCAGAAAAACCCACTAGAGAGGCAGCCAGCCTCCCCTACCATTCTCCTACGGCTCATTACTTAGCCCTTTCTGGCATAATTCCAGCCTGTTCTCTTTCTGAGAGCCAAAATCGACAAGCACTTCCCACCAAAGATGGATGATTTTTGTTCCTTTTTGTTTTTTTTTTTCTTTCTGTGCATGACGTATGCTTGCCAGGCAGGCAATGTGCCACTAAGTCACATCCCCGGCCCAGACGGAAAGTTCTTAAACCAGGGAAAATTCCTCCTCCCCAATTCGCAGACCCACTCTGCTCTCTCATCCTTTTGTGATAATTTTCACACAGGCTACAGACCCCTCATCAGATTGCTTGAATCTCCTCTCTGCCTTACTTCTTGGAAGATTTTTCCTACAATTATCAATGCCCAATTCTTTGTCTACCCTGCAACCACCCCTCAGGGTTCTGGAGGACTACCCTTCCTACCCATCAAGTGAGAGGCTTTTCTCTAACTCAGGACTGGCAAATTAAATTTACCCACATGCAAGGAGTGAAGTTAAGATACCTCCTGATCTGGGTCAATGCTTGATGCCTTTGCGAGATGGATAGAGGTTTTTTCCTACAGGCTCAGACAAGGTCTCAGTCATTATTTACTCCCTCCTAACTGATATTGTCCCCTCATTTATGTTTTCCACCTCCATTTAATAAGATAATGGCCCAGATTGTATTAGTCAAATTGCCTAGGAGTTGTCTAAGTCACTCGGGGTCCATTGGAACCTTCACACTCCCTACCAACCTCAGTCATCCAGTAAAGCAGAGAGAGTCAACAGCCTCCTTAAGGCCCCCCTCACTAAGCTCACACCGCCACTCTTCAAGACCTTCTGCAGTGGGGACACCAGTCCAGAACAAAACTGTGCCCTGACATCTTCACCTGACCTTGCCTCCTCATGGAAACTGCAAGTAATCCCCTCTGCTTCCCTCAGGCTGACCCGAATTCCAGAAGACACGTAAATGCCTTGCCCTTGCATCTCCTGCTTCACCTGCTTTCTTCGCGCATCTGCTTTGACCTTAGCGCCTCTGGTCCTACTTTACCCGGATAGATTTTTTTCAGATCTGCGTGACTTCTCCCCAGAGGATATCAGATTGTTTTCCTCTTTTCTCATCCTTCTCCT
>RJWT010045296.1:0-11666 GCA_004365215.1 Cuniculus paca
CTATGTCTAGTAAACATTTTGTTTATGTGATTCAAATTATGTTGAGGAACTGAAGATCTCAACATGATTGCATCTTAAATTTCAGTTCTGAATCACCATCATTTTCATTTATAATCTTGTGATTGGTCTGCATTTCTTTACAATGTCCTGAAGTTCTTGCTGACTTCTAGTCTTCCCTCTGGAATTCACTGTTCCTGTAGTTTCTGTGACTCTTCTCCCCGAGACTTCCACTCATCCCTCTGAATCATACTTTTGGTCTCTTCCCTGACCTCACCTTCCACCCACCACTAAATGCTGGAGTTGTCCAAGATTCCATTATTGACCGTCTTCCTTTGTAATTCTGTATGCTTTTCTTAAGACACCACATAATTCTAGTATTTTTCAACTCCACAAGTTACCACTGCCTCCATATTTCATTTGTTAGACTTTCATTCTGCTAAGTTGACCAAGCCAAAAACTTGGGAGTCATTCTTGACATTTTCATCTCCCTCATCTTCTCATATTCAGCCCCATCAAATATTAATATTTCTGTATTCTAATTTTTTTTGAAGTCTTCCCTTTCTGCATCACACATAACCTCAAGTACTTCACTAAATTTCTGCAAAAGGACTATTCCTTACCAAACTTCTGATGGCATCCTAGTCCAATCAGTTACCTGCCCTTGAAGTGCTAAGCATACAACAGAGGTGACCATTTGCAAGCCCAGAGATTTTAGGACCTGTAGACTTGGATGGAACATCACACTACTATGTGTTGGCGCTGACATCTTACAATGATGCCCAACTGAAAGAACTGCATAACATAACTCAGAAGTGTGTTAGCCCTCCATGGAGTGAAAACAGGAGACAAGAGGGATCCAGACAGATAAATTTGACTGCCTTCGTCTCTCCATGCATTACCTTACCATAGCCACAATTTATCCATGTGTCCTGTATAGAGCATTTAAATATACTGAGCAATGTACTTCCTGATTGACCTATTCTGTTCCTTCATGGATTGCTGCAGTGGTAGCCATCATGGAAAGAAACCATTTGTCATTGCTTTACATCTAGCAATTGCTTTACATCACAGCACATTATTCAGAGCATGGAATGTAAAAAGTACTCAGTGATGGAAGTATTGCTATGCTATGATGATATTATGGAACTCAAAAGATGTGATGCTACCATTCTCTTTATCTTCACAAAACTATATTAGTTTACATATTATTAATTTGTATCAGTTTCATCTTATAAATTTCATTTTATTTTTAATTGATAAATTATAACTGTATATACTAAATATTTCTGAGGTACAATGTGATGTTTTGATATGTATTTACATTATGTCAAATCTATTTAAGTATAAATCAAACACTCATAGGAAACATTTGAAAGATACCCTAAGGCTAATGGCGCTCTTTCTAGGATGAGATTTTGTGTTTTTGTTGGTGTATTATTTGATATATTCTTCTAAATGTTTTAGTTTTGTTTTTGTTTTTGGTACCGGGGATTGAACTCACGATCTCATGCTTGCCAGGCAGGCGTTTATGCTGCTGAGCTAAATCCCTGGCCCTAAATGTTTCAGTTTTTCTGCAAAATTTACTAAATAAACAAAATAAAGGTATTAAACTCTAAAATATTTATTATTATAAAGGCAATAACATTAAATGATAAATAGAAAGCATTAATAATCAGCAAGTTCCATCATTGTTTAATGAAATGTTTTAGCCTTTAAAGTACCCTGAGCAGTTTTATTGCAAATTTTTGTAAGAATTATAGATCTAATTTTTTAAAAATGCCTACCATGTTAGCCGTTGTTGTTTTTCTATTATCTTGTTTTGAAGTCCTGTGTTGCTTTCATTGTTTTGTTTTGATTGGTTTCGTTCTGTTCTGTTTTGTTTGATTTTATTATGCCTGATGGTATGGGCACTTACTTTGAAGACAGCAAGAGGCATTATGGTAGCCTTTACTGATTTCCTTTAATCTTGTTTTAAAGTCCTGTTCCACATTCATTGTTTTGTTTTGATTGACTGTATTCTGTTTTATTTCATTTGGTTTTATTCTCTTAAAAAAAAAATACCTACCAACAACAGCATAGCTACCTAAATAGCCTGAAGAAATTCTGAACCCCAAATAAGGAAATCTTACTTAACATTTGAATTGTGCCCTTATGTTGAAAAATCAAATCCATCCTGCTAAAGGATAATATGTAAGTTTAGGCTATTTTCGGTAGTTCCATGAGAGGGGGTATGTAAAACTTAGCAAAAACTGTTTTTGTTTTTGTTTTCTGAAAGCAATGACCGACTTCAGTGGTGATGTTCCTAAGGCTCTCCAGATGTTGGAAGTTAATAAAATGACTGAGCATATTAAATAGAGTACTGCTCAGATTCCCAAGATACTGGCCCGGGCCTGGATGGCTTTCATAGATTATCTCTAACTGAGGGGTGCATCTCCACTTTCATTCTAAGATTAAGTGAATCACCTAAAGAAATAGCTGATGGCAAGACTATCTAGATTAGATGCATTATACTGAAAAACAAACAGGCATGTCCAGGTTTTTCTTATTTGAAAATTCTACCTACCAGTCTTAGAGATTGAAATGTTGCTGAAAACAGACTCAAATATACTACATAAACATCACAGAATGACTGCTAAACATACGACACATTATCTACATGGTACTGAAAATGTACTCCATGCAAATCGCAGCAATCAAAAAAAAAAACCATTTTATGACACTTCTCATCCCTTCACATAAATACCTCCCACAATATAACTTTATGTCTTTTTTCTTGGCTTTCCCTGTCTTAACCTGTTTCTTCTCCTCCTCGGCTTAATTCAGAATTAAAGGCATAATCGGAAGTAGAACAGGTCCCCTTCAAAAAGCTGCGCTTCACATCAATCTAACAATAGGGCCTGGCCTCCCAGGGTAGCTGGCGTTTGAATCGCTGCCCTGGATTCTCAGTGTATTTTACTTCTCCCATTATCTTTCTGAATGAAAGAAAGGTAAATTCAAACACTTGCCAGCTGGTGAAATCGGCCATCCATAAAAGAAGAAAAGTTGAAGAAATATTAAATCCTTCTCAATTTTTCAAGAAACAAACAGATCTATCCACAGAAAAATAGAAAGGAGGAAAGCCCCACTGTAAATAAAAATTACAAAACAAACTTTGCAAACAAACTTACAACACTAAGTAAACTATAAAATCCACAAACAGGTCTTTATTTTGCATACCTTTCTTGGGAGGCATTCTGGGGGTGTCTTGTCAGCAGGTGTTGGGGGCAGCCGGCAGGCTCCCGGAGGGGCTGCAGGTGGAAGAGAAAAGATTTCAGGTTTGCTCTAGCGTATCCGCGCACTTGGCCTGCCCCTGAAGTGCTCCCGGGGCCATTTCACAGTCTGAAACGTAAGAAGGTACTAATTTCTTCCCTATTAAATTTTCATGAATGTTTAGTTTACCATTTAAGGATGAAGTACTCGGGTCAAAAGGGTCACATTTGGGGCTGGTGCTTGAAATAAAACTCAACTGATTGTGTAAGTCCTACTCAGCCTAAATCTGGCTGCATTTCTCCATGGACGCATTTGACTGTCTCAGGTTTTAAAACCCTTCGATACAGAGTTATTGCGATTCTATACACGAAGAACAGTGTTACCGCACTCGCACAAAGGCCAGAAAAACCAAAGATTAAGGATACTTGGTAAATTAAATGAGTAAGTAATGAAGCTACTCCTATACCTGAGTTCAGGTCCAAGCCACAAAGCTACATGGCATTGAACTTCAGCAATAAATCTACACTGTGAAGAAAACTGAAAATGTCATACTCCTTTCTCAGCGTCTATAAAAAATAACATGTGCTAGAAGAGGAAATTGCTATTTTCTGGGAAAATACAACCGTTTTCCTTTCTTTCCAAACTTCTCATAAGAAGGTAATTATGTTCATTTTAGAATGATAAACAGAAATTATTTTCATTCACTGGAAAGAAAGGATGCGTCAAAAAGGGCTTAATATAAAGTCGCAAAAGTGGCTCCGCTTCTCAGAGTGACGACTCTGGTGTTCTCTAGTTACTTCAGCGACAGTAGGCTTGGTTGTGCTGACCTTGGCAGGAGAAAGCAATGTTTGAAATGGATCCTGGTGGCACATTTACACCACAGCTGCTTTTGGCTTTGCACATAGCTGATACTTCTAGCAAATTCCACATTGTAGCTTGACGCGAGCCTCTGTTAGGCTCATGTTCACCTAGATTTTGCCTTTCCTGGGCACTAGATCGTAACTTAAATAATAAGATAGAAGAAAGCTGATACAAGTACACATATTTAAAGCTACTCAGAGATCTTCTTTAATTTGGGAAATCAAAGACAAAATTTTGTTGCAAATTAATGAATCTATAATCTAGAGTGAGGATAACGTACAATCTTGACTTATAAAAACTTAGGCATAAATATAAAATACTTCTAAACACTCTTTTTACAAAAACTAAAACAAACCTATCAATAAATTAAGAAAAGAAATTCTAGAAGCTTTGTGACCACAAAATTATAAAAAGTAGTATAAAAACTAAACATAGGAGCCAGGTGTGGTGGCTCATGTCTGTAATCCAAGCACTCAGGAGGCTGAGACAGGAGGATTGTTGCGAGTTTGAGACCATTCTGGGCTACAAAGTGAGCTCAAGTCAGCCTGAATGGCATAGTGAGACCCTGTCTCAAAAAGACAAGAGCTGGGGATCTAGTTCAGTGGCCTAAGCACCTGCTTGGCAAGTGCAAGGTCGTGAGTTCAATCCCTTGTGCCGCAAAAAAACAAAAATTAAAGATAGGAACCATAACAAAAAAAGTCTGAAAATGAATTCAACATTAAAAATTTAAAATTTCTATTCACAAAAAATGCTTTAAAGAAAACTAAAAAAAAATGCTATTTTTAACTCACTAAGCACTACACAAGGTTACTGTTTTAAAAAATAAAGAACTTCTATCTGTGGACAAAAAAGGACAACCACTATAACAGGGAAAAAATGGCTAAAGGTTTGAATAAATACTTCACACCTGAGAATATAATTCGACAAAATAATGAACAAGAATAGTGATAACACAGAAACAGGAACATGTGGCCAATAAAAGTCGAAGAGTCACCCAATATCATCCAAGGAAATATAAATAAAGATAGCTCCAGATGAGTATCAGAGTATGCCCCGTTGACTGGCAAAATTACTGTGTGACAACACCAAATATTGGAGAATGAGGAAAAGTAGGATCTCTTTAATGGCTGATAGGAGCATAAATTAGCTCCTAATTTAAATCTGCTTTGGAAGAAAATTCAACAATATCCTATAAAGTTGAAGTTTAGCAAAACCATAACTGAGCAAATGTGCTACTAAGATTATATATAAGAAACTCCTATAAGTATTCAAGAATAGGCAAATGCTATTCAAAATAGGATAACATCAACAAGTCATGTATATATAAATTATGGAATATAACAATTTTTAAATATTCACAAAGCAGAATGTTATGTAATAGTAAAATAGGATACATGAATAAGCTTATTAAAGTAAATATATATGCAAATTACTTAGAACAGAACAAACAACTTTGAAGAAGAAAGTAGAGCACTGTATTACCTAGCCTCTCTATTTTTCAAGAATGCTATAGAAACACATGTAGTACTTACTGGCAGTACGATAGACAAGAAAAGAAATACATGTATAGGTCCAAAATTAGACCTATACACATATGACCAAATGATTTCCAACAAAGTACAAAGAAAGTTTGGTTGTAAATGCTATCATTTCAGTAAATATGATAGTAAAAATGATAGTAATGCTATCATATCTTCAGTAAATAGTGCTGAAATAATTCAATATTCAACATGTTTAAGACTGAACTTCCATGTGCATCTTATACTGCATACAAAAATTAACTGAAAATGGATTTCAGAGGCAAATGTAAAACCTAAAATTGTAAAATTTCTAAAAAATTGAATGGATCAGAGGAATACAGTGTTCAAACTGTGAAACTATTAAGAGCAGTGTATCTAAATCACACTGAGGTACTGGGTGTGGTAGCACATACCTGTAATCCTAACACTCAGGGGCTGAGGTGGAGGATCACTGTGAGTTCGAGGCCAGCCTAGGCTATTGAGTAAGCTCAAATCCAGCCTACGCTACAAGTGAGAACCCATCTCAAAGAACAAAACTTGAAACACACTGAGGAGTTTGGCAAACTGGGGATAGAAGTAGGGCAGAACCACAGGGAGAATTCACACTTTTTAGATTACCAAGGTGAAAGATAAAGAACCAAAGAATGGATTAGTTAAGCAAAAAGAGGCCCAACACTGTAAGTTTTACGTGACTATGATAAAATAAGTAAGAATCAACTTACAAGGAAAAAAATGCTTATTTTGACTCATGGTTTCAAAGGTTTCAGTCAATGGTTGCTTGGTCTTGTTACTTTGGACCTGTGGAAGCCCAGTACATGATGGCGGGAGCACGCAGTAGAGGAGGGCTTTTCACCTCGAGTTGGCCAGAGCCAAAGAGAGAAAGACAGAAGGGGCCAGGATCCCAGTATCCCTTCAAGGCCATACCCCCAGTGGCCTCACTTCCTCCCACTAAACCTCACCTCTTAAAGGTTCTACCACTCCCCAGAATGGCCCGCTGAGGACCAAGTCTTTAACACATGGGCCTTTGAGGGGTGCTCCAGATCCAAACGATAGCAAGCACTCAAAGCAAAGGTACCTCTGCATTACACTTTTCTATAGTAGGCATTTAAAATAGGTTTTGAGAACACAAATAATGGATATTTTAATAATATGGCTTTGTGAAATTACAGAACTTCAGAAAATAAACACATTGGCTATCATGCATTGCTTTAGTTTGGATCTGAAAAGTTCCCAAAAGCTCACGTATTGAAAGCTTAGTCCCCAGCTGTGGCACTATCGGGAAACTATAGAAACTTAGGGAACTAGGTGGAAGAAGTAGGTCACAGAGAATGATTGGTTAATTGAAAAACAAATCAATAGAAATTCTCTGCTCCTAGTCTAGAACCAGGTTTCTCAATCACAGCACTACTGACATTTCAGACTGAACAGTTGGTTTTTGTTTTAGGTACTGAGGGTTGAACCTAGTGCCTTTCCAATGAACTACATCTCTAATAGGCTTTGTTTTGCTTTGGTTTGGTTTTGTACTTTTTGTTTTGAGATAGCATCTGGCTAAGTCACTAAGCAGCCCCAAACTTGCAATCCTCCTGTCTCAGCCTCCCAGAGTGCACCACTTCACTCACCAGACTAATTCTTTTTGTGGGGTCTGTCTACTAAACTGTAGAATGCTTAGCAGCATCTGAGTTCTGCCCACTAGATGCCCATAATAACAGACACTGAGTTATAATAACCAAAATTTATTTCCCAACATTGCCAAATGGTTGAGAATCTCTGTTCTAGGGCCATGTGTAATTATGTACCAAAATCCAAGAATCACATATTACTGCATTCTTTATCAGGGACAAAATTAAAAGCGTAGGAAAGAACTGGGACACAAAGGTACAACACGCCAACCCCAAAAATGTGTCACTTTATTTAATCTTATATCTCAATCCTATCGTATACTGAAATCTTAGGAAATGAGTGGGTTGCCTCGAGTTTCATAATTACTCATTCTTAGAATGGTCTAAGTCCAAACAAGTCAGAGATGCTTCTATGGAAATGTGCACAACTTCCTTGACAATATAGACTTGGAAAGGTTCCTATAAGCTAAGTAGCCTCACTTCAGGAGGGGCCTTGCTGCTGTGGGTAGAAGCTTTATTTTTCCTCTGCCAAAGGGAGAAAGCAGTACAGTGACCACGAGAAGAACTGAAAAGCACTTTAATCCCACTTTGAATTTCACATTCTCTTTTCTTGCCCTTAGGTCAAAGGAAGTTGGCAGAGTTCCCTGTATCGAGGGATCGGGTAGGTCCACCGGTCAGAGAAATGTTAAGCTGTCCCTAGATGGTGAGTGTATCACACTGAAAGAAAGATTTTAAAATAAGCATGGGGTGACAAGATAGTGTCATGGTAGTGTACAAGGAAGTCCCCAAAGTAGAGGTGGAGAGCCGTGACCCACCCAGCCTCAGGACAGCTCCACTGACTTGCATCACACAAAAAGGGGCATAAGGAGATTTGTTAGGCAAAATTTTAAAAGTACACATTCAGAGAAATAGAGCATGGGCCAGAGGAGGGGGATGTGGGAGAGGCATATTACAGTTTGGGGCTAGGAGTATTTACTTGGCTTTGATGGAATGTCTACAGGAAGTCCCTGCTTTGCGGGGGTGACCCATACACAGAAAAATAATGGCTCATTTCAAAGGTAGAACAGGGATGGTCTATTCACAAGTAAAAAGGCCCATTTGCAGGTAAAAGGAAATGGCCAAGATTTACTCTGTGTTAAAGGACATTGGAAAAATTTTACTGAGTTTCTGTCCTGAAGCTATAGACTTCTTAAAAAAAACAATTTTTTAATTTTTATTTTAAAGAAATTAAAAGAAAACAAAATAGTAAAAAACAAAACAATGAAAACAATATAGGATTTCAAAACAAAATGATAAGGAGTTAACAATGGTCACTATATGGCATATTTTTATCTTTAAAAGAGTTGCTCAGATTATAAGATACAGATATGCAAAATAGATCAAACAATATATGCGCTTACATTTTATTTTCATGAACTGATAGAATAGTAGTACAAATATCTTAGCTACCTTGTGCATATATATATACTTTTTTTTCCCTTCCTTCTTTTCTGTTTTACCCCATCCCAATTGTCCTTTCCTTTCAGGTAGTTTCTTGCCCATTCACAATATCTATTGTAGAATTAGGATTTTATTTACCTTTTCAGTTTTTGATGCTAGGGAGCCAATACAATATTTACATATGTGAGACTGATTTATTTCACTTATGAGTATGTTTTTTAATTGCAACCATTTACCTATAAAAGCCTCAAATTTACTTTTCTTTATAGCTGAGTAGTACTCCATTACATAAAAATACCACATCTTTTTTATCCATTCCTCAGTTGATGGGTATTTGGGTTGTTTTCAAGATTTAGCTATTACAAATTGTGCTGTTATAAGCATAGGTGCACATATATCACTGTGGTATGATGTTTTTAATTCTTCTGGGAAGATACCCAGAAGGGGAACAATTAGGTTGAATGGAACCTCTAGCCCTAGTTTTTTGAAGAATCTCCACACTGATTTCCACAGTGGTTGCACCAGTCTGTACTCCCCCGAGTGGAGAAGGGTTCCTTTTACCCCACAGCCCAGACAGCATTTGTTATTGGTTGATTTCTGGATGATAGTCATTCTTTCTAGAGTAAGGTAGAATCTCAGCGTTGTTTTAATTTGTATTTCTCAAATGACCAATAACACTGAACATTTTTTCATATATTTGTTTGCCATTTGTATTTCTTCATCTGAGAAGTGTGTGTTCATCTCAGATGCCAGTTTTCGGACTGAGTCTTTGAATTTGGGGGGCCGGATTTTTTTTTAAATTCTTTATATGTTCTACATAGAAGTCCTTTGTTTGAGGGACAGTTGGCTAAGAGTTTTTCCCAATTCATGGATTTTCTTTTTACTCTGTTGGTGATTTCTTTTGACATGCAAAAACATTTTAATAAGATGAGATCTCCATTGTTGATTCTTTGACATATTTCTCATGTGGTTTGGTTTTATTCATGAGCTCTCTGCCTGCCCCTATGTCTTCAAGATTTCTACCTACCTTGTCTTCCAGCAGATTTAGTGTTTCTGTTTTAATATTTAGATATTTGATCCATTTTGACTTGAGTTTGGTGCATGGTGATAGACATGGGTCTAGTTTTAGTCTTTGGCATGTGGAAAGCCAGTTTTTCCAACACCATTTACTAAAGAGGCTACCTTTCTTCCAATGAACATGTTTGGTCCCCTTGTCAGAGATAAGGTGACTGAGTGTGTTTGTAGTCATGTCTGCATCTTCTATTCTGATCCTTTGATCCTCAGGTCTGGTCTTTTGCCAGTACCATACTGATTTTATCACACTAGTTTTGCTGTATAATTTCAAGTCAGGGATTGTGATACCTCCTGCCTTACCTTTGTTGCCAGGATTGCCTTTGCTATTCTAGGTCCCTAGGTTTCCAAAAGAATTTTAGGACTAGGTATGCTGATAGTATTTTGATTGGAATTGCATTAAATTTATATAGCAATTTTGGGAGTATGGCCATTTTCACAATGTTGGTTCTTCCTTCTGTGAACAAGGAATATCTTTCCATTTTCTGAAATCCTTTTCAATTTCTTTTTTCAGAGTACTGTAATTTTCAATGTGTAAATCTTTTGCTTCTTTTGTTAGATTGATTCCTAATTATTTCATTTGTTTGGATGCTATCTTGAAGGATGTGGTTTCTCTAATTTCTCTCTCAGTGAGTTTGTTATTTGTGTACAGGAATGCTATTGTTTTTTGAGTGCTGACTTTGTATCTGGCTATGCTACTGAATTTGGTTATTAAATCTCAAAGTCTTTTATGTAGAGTATCACGTCATCTGCAAATAGTGATAATTTTTAATTTGTGATTTTTCCTGTCTCTTTATTTCTTTTGTCCTACCACAATAAGACACTCTGGGGTCCTGTGAGACCTACATAATGACACGCTGTACCCAATCAGAACTCCAGTTTGCCATCCATTCTGGTAGCCCTAAGCTATGACGCAGCTTCTGTCCACACTCACTTTCATTCCTTCACCACTGCCACCTGCCTGATTCTCTGAGGTTCCCACATGAAATTCACAATGGGGGAGAACCTGACTGACTTTTCTTTTAAAATCATAGTAATAGTAATCACCTGTGTGATGTTATAATTCATAATAAATATATTAAGTCCTGTCATGGCATAAAGCCTCTGGAACCCTTGGAATTTCTGAAGAGTGATAAAGATAAATGAAGCGTATTTTGTTATTCAAAATAAGTACCTTTCAATCACATCTGAGTTTGCCTTAATAAAGTGACTTTTGGGAGACCCTTCAGGGTCAGGCATACCAACCAGGTGAGTAGAGTTGCAAATTTCAGTTCCACCCTGAGAAGGGAAAGAGAAAGTCTTCAGTTGACTTAATTATCAATGACCAATGATTTAATCAGTGACGACTATGTAGTCAAGCCTCAAAAAACCTCTAAAGGACTGAGTTAGGGGAGTTTCTGGGTTGGCAAATGTGTGCAGGTGCTTGAAAGGTGGTGCACCCCAAGAGGGCATGGAAATGCTTCTCCCCTTCTCACATACCTTGCCCTACCTATCTCTTGCATAGGAGGAAATCTGTTGTTTTTGAGTTTTAAATTCCTTTTGTGATAAATTAGTAATCTATAGCTAAGCTGTTTTCTTGAGCTCTGGGAGCCTTTCTAGGAAATGATCAAGGAGGAAGTCAGGAGAACTCTGATTTATAGCCACCATTCCTAACCACAATCTGAACTTGGCATTGTCATTTACAGTGAAGGAAGTCTTGTGGGACAGAGCTTGGAACACAAGTCTCTGTCTCTATTTCCATGTAGATAGTGTCAGAATTGGACTGAATAATAAGATATCAAGTAGATGTTTGTTAACTGAACTGAATTGGTGTAGGAAAACTCTCCCATATTTGATGACCGGAAGTATTAAGTTGTAATAATAGAGGACGTAGAAACTTTCTTCTCCCTTTGGTAGTGTAGGGAAG
>RJWT010045297.1:0-11645 GCA_004365215.1 Cuniculus paca
ATGGATGTGACTTGAGACCATACTCATAAGTGAAATAAACCAAACACACATGTGTAAACACTGCATTGTCTCCCCAGCGTGAGAAACTGAAAGACTCAATAAGATAGAAAATTCCAGATAAATATGGAAAAATGGTTCTGAAGTCCAACAGTGCTTTTATTCTTTGATTTGATTGGTTTAAGTCCCTTTCCTACAATTTGATTGCAATATGTGAGAAAATAGGAGCAGCTCTTTTGAAAAATGGGACACTATGGTAGCCATCGCTGGTTTCTTATTGGCCAACGTGATCACCTGTAGTCTTCTTCTGTTTTATCTGGTTATGTATTGCTTTGTTTTGTTTGAGTTTATTGTCTGTAAATATATGAACAACCATTTTGAGGAAAGCAAGAGACACTGGGGTAACCATAGTTAATCTCCTGTTGTTATGTTTTGAAGACCTGTGTGGCTTTCTGTGTTCTGTTTTGAAATGTTGCATTTTGTCTGACTCTATTGTTTTCTTTTTTTTGTTCTGTTTTGTTCTATTCTCTTTAAAAATAAAGAAAAATAATGAGGTCCTCAAAATTCAAAGACGGAATCCAAAAATGGGCATCTGAGATGAAACACACTTGTCAGCTGAACGAATATGAATGGCAAATAAATACATGAAAAATGTTCAGGATCATTGGTCATTAGAGAAATGTAAATTAAAACTCTCCTGAGATTTCATCTAATTCCTGAAAGAATGGCCAGGATCAAGAAAACCACCACCAACAAATGCTGGAGACGTTGTGGGGAAAGAGGAACCCTTCTCCACTGTTGTGAGTGTACACTGGTGCAGCCACTGTGGAACTCAATCTGGAGGTTCCTTAAAAAGCTATGATTGGAAGTCCCATTTTACCCAGATATTCTGCTTCTGGGCACATTCTCAGAAAAAATAAAGTCATCATACCACAGTGATATATGCGCATCTGTGTTTATAGCAGCATGATTTGTAATAACCATATCTTGGAAACAAGCTAAATGCCCAATTGAGGAATGGTTAAAAAAGATGTGGTACTTTTATACAATGGAGTTCTACTCACTTATAAAGAAGGATCACATTGAGGCCTTTGTAGGTAAATGGATGTGTCTTGAGACCATACTCAGAAGTGAAATAAATCAAACTCATATGTGTAAACACTGCATCTTCTCCCTAGTGGAAGCAACTGAAAGACTCAATAAGATACAAAAGCCTCAATAAATATGGGGATCAAGTAAGGAACTGCTAAAGCAAAAAGCAACTCAGGGAAAAGGAAGGAAGGGAAAATAAATGATATAAATCATAGATATATATGTGTGTATATATACACTTAAGATAAAGAAGATGAATGTACTACTAATTTATTAGTTTTTAGAACAAAACAGTTAACATTCATAGGACTGGAATTATTCTATATGCCTATACCTGGTAATCTAATCAACTCTTGAAGACATCTGCATATAATAACAACCTTTGGCATCTTCCCATCACCTAACTTAGAAAGCCTATATTGTTATTGTTTTGGGCTCTTTATTACTGTTATTTCTCTGTCTTTATCATTTTTTGTTTTTCCTGTGCTTTGTTCTGCTATTGCCTCTAGCACAGAAAGTATACATGTACAAGTAAATGCTTATACATGCTTAGAACTACTTCTAAAGAGTTTACAAGAGCAGATTTAATTAAATATCAAGATAGGAACTGCTACATTGAAGAAAATGAGACATTATGGTTGTTATGGCTGATTTCTTATCTTTAGGTACTCAAGTTCAGTAATGCTTTTATTCTTTGATTTCATTGGTTTAAGTCTGTTTTCTACTCTTCGATTGCAATATGTGAGAAGATATGGACAACTTTTTAAAAGAAAGCAAAGGCCATTGAGATAGCCATTGTTGATTTCTAATTATCTGACTTGAAGGCCTGTAATGATTTCACTCTTTTGTTTTATCTGGTTTTATATTATTTTTTTTTGTTTGAGTTTATTGTGTGTGAATGTGTGAACAACCATTTCAAAGAAAACAAGAGACACTAGGGTAGCCATTGTTAATTTCCTATTATTATGTTTTGAAGACCTGTATTGCTTGCAGTGTTCTGTTCTGATATACTGTGTTGTGTTTAACTCTGTTCTGTTCTGTTTTGCTTTGTTTTATTCTGTTTAAAAAATTTTTTTCTGCTTTGGTTAAATGAAAACAATCAAGGATAAGCCTCAAGGCCTTAGTATTTAAACACTTCTTTTTCTTCATTGTTATCTTGTCTCAAAAGTTGCTTATAAAACAATCATCAATGTTAATAGAACATCTTTCAAAAGAGGAAATAAATAAATATCAATTTGTATTCTGATACTAAACATGAAACATATTGGTCTTGCACTTAGGAAACCATCTCAAACTACTGACACTCATTTTCATTTAACACTTTAAAAAATATTAACCTATTGCTACTCTTAATAATAGAAAGGTACTCATTCTATCAGAGACTTACTTACATTTCAGCATTAGCAAATTTGACAGTAAACTCAGTGAAGGAATGCAATTAGCACATGGCTTGACCTTGCTTAATGAATTATATATGCTTTATATAATGAGGTATAAAATGAACATTTGTATACTTAATCAGGATGTTAATTTTTATTAAAACCTCAGAGATATATACATAAAAAAGTGACTGCAGCATTAACAAAACTGCACACATAAGAATATGAATAATTAGGTCAATAAACAAGTGCTATCTTTCAAGGTACTGCTTAACTGCATTTATTTCTCCTTTCAACACCTGAATGAAGTTAGTCATATGGATTATTAGTCCATATAATCTTTGCTCATTTACTTACTTAAAAAGATCTCTCAGTTATTGTCCTTTTGTATTGGCAGTTCTTAGTGACTAATGGGACTTAAAAGTGAAGCATTATCTTTATAATGCCTTTGACTTAAGAAAAACATCTTCGCAAGCTTTAGACCATTGAAACAAAGTGAAAGTTGACCAAAGTTAATGACTACTAATTTTCAAATTGCAATAATTCTGTTGACAATAGGACTTTATGTTATTGAAAATTGAAAATCACATATGACCAACAAGACAACTTCTCTCTGCAGTTAATGTCAAAAACTTGACAAAACTCTGGGACTTGGCAGTTGAGCTGGAAGAACTATTGATGGGCTCTTCCAAAATTAAATAGATGTATGCTTTTTATGAGTTTTGACTTTTACTTTTCAACAGAGATCTTTAAGAGAAGAGAAAGGAGCAAAAAGATTTGTCTTTCAGTGGTATTTCCTAAAAACTAGATACCAGATTTAGCTGAAATACTAAGGGATTACATAGACATTACTTTCTTGAATCACTGTGGTTTTCTGTGTTTTGTATGTTTGATTTAGGATGAAATAGTGCAAGGGATATTGGATAAAATTTACTTTAACTGTCTTTAATCTAAGTTTAAGTGCATAATTAATTAAACTGGCTTCCATTAAATGAGTTACTGTAATGGGGGAAGGACTATGTATGGTATAGGGACATTATATAATGTTCAAGACAAAGTTTCTGATTTTAGGCAAAATAAATCTCTTCAGCTGGAGTTAATATGAAGTAGCCTAGGCAATGGACAGGGGAGGGAAAGACTTACTATCATACAACCTGTGGTAAAACATTCTTTTTTGTGACACCTATATTTAAGATAAATTATTCATGTATAATGGGGTCTTGGTTTTTCCAGTTCTGGGAATTGCCTATAAGACACTGGGTAAGAACTGGCACAAGATCATTGAGTTAGGAAATCAGTAGTAAGAAAGGGGTAATTTTGGTGCATAAGTTAGTTTGCCCTGATAACTTCTTTCTTGGTGCCATTTTCATAGAATCTACTATTTTTCCTGTTCTCTGCTCTTCTGCTCTATGTTTAATTGTTCAGTTTTCCATTTCTTTTCACAGTTTTCTGGTATTCAGCTGGGTCTTGGATCAGATTGTCATTTACTCACTCTTTTCTGGGTTGGATTCTGCATGAAACTGTCTTCATTTCTTCCTTGTCCCCACATTTTATCTCTATCTATGACCTGATAAACGTAATATGTAGTGATGTTATCATCATGATAGCTGAAAAAAGGAGGTAATATCTTCATGAAGACTCTTCAGTTATTGACCTATAAGTTTCTGACCCAAACGAATGCTTCATTTTTTAGGATCAATTTTGGTGTGCAGAAGGAACCATACCAGTTAAGTGGCTCCATTTCAGAATGGTTTAAAGAAGACATATACCATTTTTATTGCTACATTTTACAAATGAATTTCTTTTTTCTTTTTGGTACCAAGGATCAAACTCAGGACCTTGCACTTGCCAGGCTGGTGCTTATGCTGCTGAGCTAAATCCCCAGGCAACAAATGAATTTCTTATGTTGGGACCTACTTGAGAAAAATACTGGCCTTCCATCAAGGGTATGTGGAGAAGACTAGAATAATAAATGCTAAAGTGAGATTACTTGTCACTGAACCATCTATGAACCTTGTCCTTCTACTCTGGACTGTAAAGATGAAGTTACGGAGGGCAGTGACTAAATCAAGTCATGCTCAGAGGACGGAGTACAATTTACAGTATTCTAGACTGAAGTTTTCTCTTCTGAACTATTTAAATCTGTCACCTAGACTACTTTTCTAGCTTCTATGTCTTTTCCCTGAATTTATTTCTTGTATCCAGTCCCCACACTGAGTCAAAAAGATCTTCCAAACATGGAAATTGCTTGGTGAGGTGGTACATGCCTGTAAACCCAGCTGCTCAGGAGACCGAATCAGGGGGATCACAAATTTGAGGTTAGCTTGGGCAACTTGGCAAGATCCTGTCTCAAAATTTTAAAGAAGAGATCCCAGGGATATTTCTCATTGGCAAAGCAATTACCTAGCATAGGTAGGGGTTGATCCCCAGTACCAGACAGACAACAAACAAGCAACCAACCCATGAGAATCCCTCCTGGCCTCTGTGTCAGAAGTTTCATGCTTTCCTTTTGCATTGAATTGTAATAGAAACTTCTAAGTGCAAACAAAGTGGCAAGTTGGCGAACTGTTTCTGTACAGAAAAGTTTTAAATGTACAATATTATAGCAAAAATAAATATAAACAAAATACCTTGTGAACTGAGGAAAAATTTTCATTATATATTAGACACATATAAGTTTATTCTATTTTCATCTGACAGCTGTGGGATTGCCTTGTGTGTTGAAAGGGGATAAACTGGTGAATAAAATTAGCCACTTTTACTGAACCCAATACATTTAGTTTTTACAAGTAGATGGATTCAATATGTTTTACAAAATTATAGTGATTAAGTTGAATTTCATTACTTATTTCTCCTGTGCTCTGGTCTTCATATACTTTAAAGTACTCCAGATTATGGTTTTGTTTCAGGTATTTACATTCACATCCACAACAGTAGGTTACTAGATGAAGGTTCTCTCTCTGTCACAGTAATTTACTCTTTTGAGTCTAGCTATAATACCTTTTCAGTACAGTATATTGAATCATGTCTCAGGAGAGAAATCTATCTCTGATTTATACACACATCCATTTTTGTTGTCACTCAAATACTGAAATATCTATTGCCCCATTTCAAGCTTTATTAATCTTTTTTAAAAACTCCATTTCAGTGGCGTTCTCTGCTACATGCACATATAAATAGAATTGAATGCTTTATTCTCCCAGGAAGCATCTTCAACAAGGTTACAAGTCCTGAAGGGGAAGGAGAAGGAGAACAGTCATAGGGGAAGGAAGAGGTGTTGAAGAGATAGCAGAAGTCCATAGTAGTGGTATGAATCTTTTATGATTCTGTAATATTATTTGTTATATTATTTTAAATTATTATGGACTTGCTAGACTTTAATTTTCCTCACCTCACTATGTGTTTATATATAAATATGATATTTTGAGATAGTAATTTTTTTATATTTTAGTTGAAAGCTATATTTTTGGTTTGTCACTCTGACAAATATTTTGTGTGTTTATTTTCTCCCTCAGATACTGAAACACTCTTTTCTTTCATTAAAAGTATAAAATGGTGTTAATTGGTTTCCTTCTTTTTTTTTAAAGAGTGAGAGCTGCTTATTTTTATATGAACAAACAAGTTTACATGTTGTTAGAAATATCGCAAGCAAGTGAAAATTGATACTTTCTTCTTTGTTAAAAGATCAGCTTTACTGAGAAAAAAGGGAAGAGAGTATAGGTGCAACAGGAGAGGAAGAGTATGAAAATATCTGAGGAAAAGGAAGGGTGAGGGAAGTGGTGGGGGGAGCACAGCACAAGTTAGAGTGTGTTTTTCCGATGGAGACCAAGGCTCGTCCTAACTTCTTAAGGAGCAGAATCAATCTTTTCTGAGCCATCATTGGGTGGCTGCCAATTAAATGATACCACATCTTCTTATCTTCAGACTTTCATAGCTCTACAACTAAGTGCTGAACTTGCTTTTTCAACAGATAAGATTTTCTTTTGGCAGCTACCTATAACTTTTGATGAAACTTTAAAGCTTCAACTGCAATAAAGTTCTCTTTCTATTCAATTGGAAAGCAAATAAAAGTTGCTTAATTTTGCTGACTAAAATTAGTTAAGCAAAAACAGTAAAGATTAGATGCTATCTTTTTACTCTATCCCTTCCCCAATGTAAAGTAGTAAAATTTTAAAGACAGTCTGTTATTTAGCAGGCATTTTCTTCTCAATAAACCTTTGATGTTTATATTTCTCCAATGTTGATGATTACATATTTTGTCTGTTTCTATTTCTGTCTGGTTTTTAAATTTAATTTTGCTTTCTTAATTTCCTTTGCTAGACACAAACATAATGTATTTAGAAAATATGCTGTAGTACTTTAAAATATTTGTATGTAATTCACTCATAGGTAATCTTACTATTTAGAAAATCCTGTCCTTCCCAACTGCGAGCCAGTGATGCTCCAAATAAATTCCTGGTTTCCTCTGCATGTCTGATCCTGTTTGGTGACCATAAGCAGACATGTAGAGACATTTAGTGATGTAGGAGGAGTGGGAACAAGAATGTAAATGGTTGTGCTTGCTGTCTCTGTTTAGTTGAGAAATTGGAATCAACACTCATGCTAATAATCATGTGCCATTAAAATTTTTGTAATAGCTTTATTGTATATCTTAGTTACTTTTCTTGCTTCTTGGACAAAATACCTGACACCCATGAGTTAAAAGGTGAAAGGTTTACTTCAGCTCACAGTTTGTAGAGCTTTCAGTCTGTAGTTGGCTGACTCTAAGACAGGACAGCATGGCGCAGAGACATGGCAAAAGAGAAACAGTCCATGGCAAGTAAGGCAGGAAGCAGCAAGCAACAGGGGCCAGCCTGTCTTTCCCTTTTATCCCATTTAGGCTCCAAACCTTTTGGGAATTGCCACTCACAGCCAGGGTGGAGCTTCTGTTTTCAGTAAATACATTTGGCTACACCCAGAACTATGCTAATTTCAATCAGTACAGTAATTGAGTACCACACACCCTTAATCCCAGTATCGCACACTCTAGATCTGGAAAGCTCTGAAAAGCCCCACCTATTAGTGCATGAGACTTTGGTGGGATATCCAGACACAAGCTAGAACACTGAGATATAATTTTCATATCATAAAATTCACTCATTCAAAATTCTAGTTCAATGGCCTTCAGCTTATTCATAGAGTTGTGCAGCGATCATCTCAATCAACTATAGAGAATTTTATCACTCTAAAAAGAAAGCTTGTTCCCCCTTAGCCATCATCCCCTCTTGCCCATCTTTCCTGGGCCTAGCAAACATTGATCTGCATTTTGTCCATAGATTTGCCTATTCTGTATATTTATTATACATCATTTTAAAATAAAGTGACCTTGAAGGATATATATCATGTTTTTATACTTACCTCTGTATCACTTGGTTAAGATACCAAAATATGAGCAAGATTTAAAACAGTCTGGCTTCCCTATTATATTCATATTGTTTCAGGAGCTCTTACTATGAATTCTCTCTCTCTCTCTCTCTCTTTTTTAACATTAACCAAAAAGAATTTTGTGGGCTCTTTTTTTAACCTGAATTTTTAATTCATTTCATCATGCTATTCTCTTATCTATTGCTCCAGTATACTTCTCACCTATGATGTTTTAGTTCTATGATATTTATTCTCAAGGGGTCAATTTAAATCTAGCAAGCTTATTGGGCCCTATGTATGAATGCAACTCATACTTCCATGCATCCTCTTTGAAGTAAAATCTTTGCATGGTAGACAGGACAGATATGTGTGTGTGTGTGTGTGTGTGTGTGTGCATGCGCAGCGATACATGATATTCTAGATGTATCCTTGAAGCAGGAACAATTAATTTTGGCTGGCTCGAAGAAGAAAAATTCATCAACTTCTTTTTTTTTCACTTTTACTCTGTGTCAGGCCTGTGGTGCTCTGCCAGATAAATCATAGGTTTTAAGAATGAGTTCAAAGACAAGGAAAAACATGGAGGCTTAGGAAAATGAAGAGATGTTGGTTAAAAGGCAGAAACTTTCAGTTATAAAAGAAATTAACTTCTCTGGATCTAACACACCGTGTGGTGACAATAGTTAATATGAGAACCACATCCTTTATATCACTTTTCAGACTCTGCATAGGAGTCTTTCTAAATTAGCAGAGTCAGCTCAAATTCTGCACATGCAATCTACCTGCTAACTCTGCTCTGCAGCATGAGGAACTCTTTGCTGATGAGTAGACATTTTCCTGCATGAAAGTGTTTTGCAGATGATGGCTTTTTGCCATCTGACTCCTAGCTCTATTGAGGTTATGCATCCTAAATGATTTAGAAAGGGGGCTTTCCACTTAACTTCCTGGGTCACATTGAGTAGGGCTGGAAGGAGAGAATGGAGCATGTGGTTTTATAAGGCATCCACCATTTGTAACAACACTGTTTGACTTACTGAGTGAGAATATTTAGGAGAAATGGATCAGCTCAGCCCAGGAAAAATAAACCAAATGCATACTCTAACATGAGTCAGAACAAAAGAAAATAATACATAATGGAAATGTAGATTCCTGCATTTCCTACATCAGAGACCTAGCAGACTGATACCAAGTAAGAAAATGGAAACTTATCCTTTGAATGATATCTATTATTGGAAATGACTTAGCCAAATTCATAATCATTGTCCTAGGACACAAATTAACTTGTCTGCAAAATGCCAACAATCCTGAGTCATGGCACAGTATTATGTTATTAAAAATGTACTTGTTGAGGCCAATGAAGAACAATAAATTGTAAGCAAGTGGAAATGTCTTAAGACACAAGACGATGATTTGCAACAAAAGTCAAATATTCAATGTGGGAAAGTCTTGCTAAGTGAAGTTATGTGCAGGCCCCATCAATGGAAGCAGCTATGGGCGTACTTAAGTAGTAGCATGCCAAACTTTTTGTAGCAGCTCCTGGTCTAGAACGTTTCAAACATAAACAGTGATATTGGTAAAGTTTTGAGATTTATTTTGGAGGTCAGAGATTAGATTGCTTCCTACTTTGGTCAAAAAGAAAGCTCTGTGAAATATTTAGTGAAAGGGTAACTAATGCAAGTTTATTTAAGTGTTGAACTCCTATGTTATAAGTTTAAAATTTGCTTATTTAACACCCCTTGTGTCAGGTGCTATGAATCTAAGATTAAAAGTCAAAGGTAAGCCGGGCATGGTGGCTCACGCCTGTAATCCCAGCACTCGGAGGCTGAGACAGGCGGATCATTGTGAGTTCGAGACCAGCCTGGGCTACAAAGTGAGCTCAAGGCCAGCCTGAATGGCATAGTGAGACGCTGTCTCAAAAACAGGGCTGGGGATCTAGCTCAGTGGTCTAAGCGCCTGCCCAGCAAGTGCAAGGTCGTGAGTTCAATCCCTGGTGCCGCACCAAAAAAAAAAAAAAGTCAAAGGTAAATCAGAGGACAAGGTAAACATTGGAAGAGTTAATAATGCAGTATGATTAGAGAAACTATTTGCCATGTTGTTAAAAGGTGAGAGAGCTCACTTTAGGACAAGCTCCACAGAGATGTCTTTGATCATTCTTGATATATACAAGACAAGAGTATACAGCAAGAGGTGGCGGGGGTGGTGGTGGTGGCAAAACTACCCAGGTAAGCTCTGTAGGGCATTTTCTGCTAGTATGAGATTCCCCAAACAGTCAAAATCATAGAAACAAAGAGTGGAATCATAGTTACCAGGGTTTGAGGGAGGAATGAATGGAGAATTAATGTTTAATTGGAAAGAATTTCATTTTTAGATTATGAAAGCATTCTTAAATTGAATTAATTGGTAATGCTTGCACAATGAAACAAAGCTACTTAGTACTACTGAAAAGTATACTTAAAGATAGTTAAGATGGTAAATCTTACTATATTATTTACCTCAATAAAAAATTGTTAAAAAGTTCTGTGTTTTGGGCATGATGAATAGAAGACTGAAAGAATAATCAAAAAGGGTAACCAGATTTTTGAAATTCAGTACAGTTTATTTTGGTCGTATGAAATTTGAGGAAAGAGTATATAAAAATACAAATATTTTTAAAGAATTTTTCAAAGTTTTCAATGGTCATAGTGGACTTGTAACAGTGGCTCTGTTAGGTTGATAATTTGTAAAGCAGACAAGTTTCTAGTCAACTGTCTCATGGAATTCCTAGTCTGAAATTCTGTCTTTCAAAAATAAATTAGTAAAATTTGTTTCACATATTTACTTTAAACCACATACACACATATATATGTATATGTACAGATACCTTTTTATTATTTCATTTGTTCTAAAAAATTTTAATTAACACCTCATAAACATACACAATATGATCAAAGTATATAGTGGATATTAAAATTTTTATGAAAGTGTTATAAGAAAAAACACATTGTCATTAATCACCCTCAACATAATTACCCTGGCTTCCAACACACTTATCCCATTGTTCTGTAGCAGTTCTGAGAGTCCTCTTTCCTGAGTGTCTTTATGGCATGTGATACAAAATATGGTGAATGCTGCTGCAAATTGCCATGCAATGGGAAGGCAGATTTACAAAAACATTAGTGTGTCCTTATCCCTCTTATTCACTGGATCTGACACCATGAGTGTGGGGAGTGGCTTAAGGTGAAGAATGATCACATGTGGGGCAAGTCACTGCTCCAGTCTGAAGAACAGAGAACACCTGAGGCAAGTTGCATGGATAAAATGCTCTAAAACTCAAGAACAGTAGGTGCCTAAGACAAGCCATGTGAATAAGCTATTAGGCGGAGAGGTTTCTCATGATACTCAACCTCCCAAGTGTATAAATAAACATGCTGCAGCCCTTGGAGCTTGCTCCTTTTCGTCCTCCTCCTCCTTCCTTACTTCTGATCAGGAGAGAGGGCTCCATATGGTCTCAGTTTTCCATATTCCAACTCTTGTCCTCTTTACTGCATCCTCTAATCATCTTTACCCTGGGAATATCGAGAGCAGCGTGGGATGAGGCACTTTGTGGAGAGCCACTTCCGGGTTCGGCCTAGCAGGGCGCGCAAAAGCCTGCGCCAGATTTCCCCCCTCCCATCGAGCGAACAAAAGATGGCGACCACATCCTGCTTCCGCGTATGACGCATGTGTTAGACAGCGCTATTGACCTTTCATATGCTTACACGTGGCATGCCTTTATTGACTGTAACCTCTGTATATAAG
>RJWT010045298.1:0-11647 GCA_004365215.1 Cuniculus paca
TGATCTCCTTTTCTTTTACTATAACCCAGCTCTATTTGCATTTACACTTCTGTTTCCAACTTTTTCTCACATTGAGGGTGGGGGAATCTGTTAGATTTATTAATAACTCAGTATGGAGAACCCTTTTGGATTGAATTCTCAGGTACAGCTGTTTAGTGGGTCACAAGAAACCCTCTAAAACCTGTAAATGGCTGTGTTGGGTTAGGCGACAATCTCGATGTGTTTGATTTGGGACAAGAGTTGTGGCGTCACATGGTGAAAAGCATGGTGACTCATTTGCTTCTAGCTTCTCCTTGCAGCTGTGTCCTTGGCAGTCATGGAAGGCTTCTTCTCAGGTGGGTAATAGCTGGATGACCCTGGACTTGTCCTGTCCAATCCAGAAAGCATAACGTCCAGTGCTATGCTCCAAGAAAAATATGTAAGCGTATCATATATTGCAGCACAAGTTGATGTGTGCAAGTTGAATTATACTGTATTCCCAAATTGGGATGATTTGCACATAGAAAAAGCAGAATGTGAGGACTATTCCCTCTATGAGTCTCACTATGCTTCCTTATCAAATTTCAGCCTCAGCAAAGGCATTTTCAAGTAGGCTGTAATTGCTTGTCGGTATACACTTTGTAGCCTCATAAATCTTCACTAGCACAGCAAAGTAAATTGTGTTGTGTTTGAGAATTCTTTGGAAATGCATTGCTGTCAGGCTGTGAGAAGGATGCGAGTAAGGAGAGGGGGTGTGTTCTCAAGGAGAAAGTCCCCACTGTGAGCGCCCGTCCTGTGAGACAGTTCTGAAGGTTAAAAAAAGGAAAATCAACCAAGGAGCTTGGAGTGGCTGCTTACTCTGTGAACAGCGGTGGGGTGGGTGGCGCACTGGAGTCTCTTCTAGAGGCCACCGTGCTTTTTCTTAGGGCAAATGGGGTGACAGCATTCGATGCATCATTGCTGCTTAAAAAGGTAGAATGTCAGAATCATCTGGGTGGATTTTTCCAAATAGAAACTTTAAAAGTAAAATTTCAATCAGGGCAATATATCATATGGTGAATGCAAGTCTGCACTGAGTCAGACTAGTGGCTCCAATCCTATCTTTACGACTCATTGTGTGACAATAATCTTATCTTCCCCATAAGATATTGTGAGTTTAAATAAGATGAAGCTGTTAGAACAGTGTTCACATCTCTGGATGTACTTAGTGAGTCTGGATTATTTCACATATACATTGTGTGTATCATGTGTAATTAAGGATAGAGGTGTTTGCACATACATTTGTGCCTCTCTATACACAAAAGCACCAGTAAGTTACGTCAAAATTTCGTGCACTTCCAGAATGAGAATAGTTTATTATGAAGTTTCTTTTGAGATCTTCTCTTGAAAGACAAGAAGAACACACTTCAACATGTGTCGAAAGTTAAGTAAAAATCCAAGATAAAAGATGTGTGAAAGAAGCCGTAGTTATACATAGAAGGATGTTAGATTTGACAAACAACCAAAAAGTAAATCCAGTTCATTTTATGGGAAAACCAGAAGCTGCAGTGGTCAGCTTCTGTACTGGAAGAATCACAACTCCAGCAACATAATAACTACATTTCACAGGTGAAAGCCACACTAATTCAGTGAGCTCTCAGGCAACAGTGGAGAAGAGGAGTGAAGGGCAGTCTCTTCTCTCCGGTTTATAACTACAGCTCTCTGGATTGTCAATTCCTGCAGGGCAAGGACTGTGTCTCTTTCTCCCCCTTGAGCTAGGTCCTTCCACATCACTGTGTATGGATTAGCATTTAATAAGTGCATGTGAAGATGACTGATGATGCGGCCAGTGTGCTGGGTAATTTAGAGCAGGCCGTGTCGGTAGTAAGAGGTTTTATTTTCTTTCCTGTGGGAACTTCTTTTCTGCTTGACTTTTGTGTTGATTGTAAGCTCTCTTGGGCAGGAGACTTGTTTGTCTGTGTGTTTATTAAGAGGCATTGAGCAAATTGCGACAAACTGCACAGTGATAACAGTGAGTAAAAATTTCATGAGATGCTATCAAATGATTCATTAAAAGAAAGATTCAGGATATTACCACCAACTGCTACATTAACTAGTCATGTTGAAACACCATCAAAATGCTAAATAGATTGTCTGGCATGATTTGTTATTAAAAAAATAAACCCAAGTTTCCAGTAGTTCTTGAATTTAGGCACTTTTTCCTCTCTTGTGATTTGCTGCAGGGTTTACTGGGTGCTATTCAGTTTTTATCCTTTAGAGATGAACAAAGCTTTTATTCATTCTTCTTGCTACCACCCCCATAAACCCCTTGAGTGCCTTAAACTTTTAGCTCAGAGTCCAAGTCTGCAGAATGGTGGATTCAGATGCCACTAAAAGAGGATAAAGCATGGTGTTAGGAAGGTGCCAGGAGGAAGTGACTCTTCATCTTGTTCCGGGATCCAGCCACAACTGACTGGCTGTTTGCTTGGAGCTGGGAAGCACAGGTGGAGAAGACCTAGACCTCAAGTCATCCACTGCCTTGACTGCGTGCTGGCAGGGTAATAATGAAGGAGAGAGTTGCACAAGGGGAGGTTCTGTCTGATAGTTCAGGTCTGGCTACTCGGGGCCACAAGTTTCAGAAGGAATTAATGATAGACAAATATTCAAGGTAAAGAACGAGAGTGTCCCACCAAGTAAGGATCTCTGGCTAGTGGGGATGCTGGGGTGAATGTTACGCCCAAGTTCAAAGGAGAGCTAGGTGTCTCTTTGGGAAGATTATTCCTGGATAGCAATATTTTAGAGCAAAGATTAGGGGCAGAGCTGCAGTCTTTGAAAGAGAATGTAACAAAAACGAGGCAAGGTGCCAGCATTGGAGGGGCAGATGCGTTTTAAGTGGCCACTCAGGAAAGACCAAATCCAGCTGTCAGGATGCTGGGGCTCACAGTAGACTAATGCTGGGAGAGAAAACGAGAAGCTATTCTCAGATCTCAAACCCTATGTCATGATTGTGACACAGCACTGCGGAATGTTGGAACCAGGAGAACCAAACTTACTGAGTTTAGGAACCGGCAGCAAAGCTGAGTTTACAAGTAGACCAAATGCTTTAATTGGGGATAGGGAGAGAAACAGCTGGCAGGAAGCTCAACTCTGGTACACAACAGCCAAATATGCCTTCACTCTCATCCAGAAATGTCCAGAACCATGGAATTAGCCATCATTGTTGATAGCAGAGATGGCAGATTGTAGTAGTATTAGTATACACTCTAGAATTAGACTGCTTGTCTTTGGTTCTTAGCCATGATTTCACACTATTATTAACTTTTATTTGCTAAATGAAAATACAGGATATTCTGTTGAGTTTAAATTTCAGATAAACCATGAAAACTGTTTAGTGTGATAAAACTACTATGCTTGTGATATATGACGTACTTACACAAAAGACATGATTTGTCTGAAATTCGAATTTAACTGAGTATTCTGTATTTTTCTTGGCAAGCTTACTTTTCTACTTTCTACTAGAATTTGGGAAAATTACTTAATACCTCTATTTCCTCATCAATGAAATGGGCATGTTTTAACTTACAGCATTGTTTCAAGAACTCTGGAAATTATTCGATACAATCAGCTCGGAACTGTGCATTTCACAGAATAAGTTCGATTAATTTTGCTTTCATTATGGTATGATTACCACCAGCACTACAGCTATTACTATATGTGAGAGTCTGAGTTACTGGTTGTCAGCAGGATCTTTTAATTTGTATGGACTAATGCAGAACACAGCTTCAATAAAATTGCGCAATATTTTGTTCACCTATTTATTGCCCCATTGCTTCCAAACAAAATTTTTACAGGACTTATCAAAAAAAGACCAGGTAAAATAAACCCAAAGCCAATTGCCCAAAGACAAAAGATAATCATCAAGACGTTAAATAAGAGGCAGGGAGAAAAACTGGGATTCTGGCTGACGACATAGCTCTGGCATTTTGAGGATAAATTTGAGTTCTGAGCTTGCTGATAGTCCTGGAGAAACAAAAATGATGGGAAAATGAGGAGTAGAGTCAGTGTGCATTTCCTGTCCCCAACCTCCTTTCTCTGCCCCACTTCCCCCCTCAACTGATTGGTGTGTTTTTACTTCCAAAGAAAGACTCATTAAGTCATAACTTCGGCTTAAATTAGTGAGTAACTTGCAGGAACCATTTCCACCTAAGCTCATTATAGAACCCAAGGGTGGACTTCGTGTTAGACAGGACTCCTGATGTTAATACTGAAGAGAAGAAAGGGCTCTGTGTTTGATGTCAGTTTTGGGGCGGTAAGAGTGCCATCCAGAATAATGGTCTTTGACCTTTACTGCCCATCAGAATCCTCGGGGGAATCCCACACTTGAACTCAGACGAAATTTTTCAGAATGCTTGAGAGCAGGGCTCAGGCGTGGGTCTTTCTAGAGGTTCCCAGATATCCACACTGGGCAGTCAAGTTTGAACTTGAGAAGGGGGCCCTGTGCCAACTACTTCTATGGCTAGGATTAGGAGGCAACCAAAACAAAGAAAAGATCCAGAAGATAATAAAAACTATAATTTTTGAATGTACTTTCCACCTATACATATGTTTAGCCTGAACAACACAAGGCATAGGTATTTCGACCCACATTTTACACAGTGGTAAAGCAGAAAATTATAAACACAGTAAGTAAATGAGCTTCAAAGCAATTGGAGGCCTGAGTCTTCAATCAGAGCCCATCTCAATGAGCCATATGGTGGAAAAGGGGGAATCAGCCTTTTGCAGAGCTGGCAGTTTCTTTCCCTCGGCTCTTATCCTCCTCAATGCCTGACTGCTCTAGTGTATGTCAGTGCCCAGTTGCCATGACCCGTGCATCCATTTTGCTTAGACCCAGTGCCTTGGAGGTGTGTTAGAAGAGAGCTGCCTAGCTTATCTCTACATTAACAGCTTTAGTGCCCCACACAGCCTCTGCTCCTCCCACTGCAGACCAGTCAGCTAGCGTACAACAACAGATGCGCATATTTGATCCCTGTTGGACAAACCTGTCTGAAGACAGACTTGGAAGTGGCGTGCCAGGCTTCTCTGTCTATAATTAAGTAGGGCTTTGCCTGACAAGTTTAGCCGGTCAAGCAGGGCTTGCTTGTGCCTGTGCTCATGACAAAACTTGAATGAGAAATAGGAGCAGAATCGGGGGTTCACGGACCATGTCAACCCCTCTCATCAGGCCTTACCTATCCATTTTATCAGGAAAGCCTGTTTCACGACAATAGAATGAAACATCATTATATTTTATTATTAGCTCATCAGTGGAAAGAATTGTCAGATGAATTCAGTTCAGCTGTTCAAGTCCTAACTTTCCGGCTGGTTTGTATGTACATGTGTATGCATTCATGTCTTCATTCATTCTTTGTCCCTTTATTCATTCACTTACCTACTCATTAATTTGATTGCAAAACAAATATTTTTTGAGTACTTGCTCTGTGGCAGGAACTATGCTAGATTCTGAGTGTTCGTTAGTGAGCAAGACAAAAATGGCCTTATGATCATGAAACCTGCAGCATGGGGATGGTGCGAGAAGGTAAGGAGTAAACAAATAAATTATATGTCTCCCCTATATAATTACCCATTGTGATAGAGGCTGTGATGGAGAGATTAAATTTTTGATGGCAAGAGGGATAAGAGGTGTGGCTGCCTGGAAATTCTTCTTAGAGAAAGTTGTAGTTGAAGAAAGATATAATTTTCCAACTCCAAATATTTTTGCATCCCATTTCCTCGAGCATTTTTCTAAGCTCCTTCCCTTTTATCAAGAAGGCCAATTGCACACACGTTATCTTCAGCCTTCTTACCACTTTTCACACATGCCTTATTGAGCGAAGCCTCATGGATGGGTAGTCAGGAAAATACAGTTCCCCCACCCCCCAGAAGATCCACGTAGATTTATTTGTGTATTTCCCCTTAATCACATGGGCTCCTTATTTGTAGGGCACTTTCACATGGATTATCCAGTTGATCTTCACCAACAGCACCACAGGGCGTGAATAGGATGCTCTCCCTGTTAAAAAGAGAGAAATGATGGTCTTGGTCCATCCATGTCTTTTCCAAGGTTGTGTATTAGTGAGTATCAGAGCCAAGAGAAGAACTGGAGGTTTATTTGCTCCCAGGCCAGGACTCTTTCATGCATAATGCCTGCCCTTCTCCCAACCTTCTTTTTCTAACACACACATTTCTCTCTCTGTTGTGGAGCATTTAGTGGAAGATTAATTTAGAGACCTAGTTTCTCATGCAGATCTGTGAAGATTTCATGGTCTCTGGGTTCAGCCCCAGCTCTGCAACCTACAGTTAATAAACAGATAAATAAATATTTTTGACAATTATGTTTTGTGTGTCCGGTATGTATCAAACACTACTGATATATCACTGAGCAAGCAAGAATCTCTGCCTTCATTGAGTTTCCCCTATGGGATACAAATCAATAAACAAATAAATACAGAAACAGTGTGTCAGATGGTATGTTATGGACAAAAATAAAGCAGGGAGAGAATTAAGGAGGGCAGTAGGGATAGGGTGTTGAGAATTTTAGATTAGAGGGTCAGAAGTGACCTCCCGGTGAATGTGCTATTTGGGTCCAGTCCCGAGGTCATCTGGGGAAAGAGTGTTCTAGGCAGAGGAGACACAGTTAAGCAGCTGGCCTCAGGCCTGCGACTGGCTGATACATCCCACCTTTGAACTTGAATTCTGTTTTCCCAAAGACACAATATTAAAAATGCTGGTTAGATGCTGTTGAAATCATATTTTTGAGGATTAGGTTCTATATTCAATTTCATTTTGGGTTAAATATCCTATTGTGGGTTATCCAGAAAGCCAAACCACCATGAATAATTTTTCCACGGGAAAATGTTTTCTGAGTCTTACTTGCTGACTTAGGAATGAACTTAAAGAGTAGATCTGGTTGGTAAGTTGAGAGCTGGCTGTGTTAACAAAAGGGGCACCTCGCTTCTACCAAGTCTCCCTCTTTCAGCCAGGACAGAACAACACGGCACTGAGCCTCCTCTACCCTGCAGGATACACCCTACCTTGTTTTCTTCTATTTCTATTCTCCCTTTTAATCTCTTTGGTTCCAACCTGTATTTTCCATTTTGCCTGTAGGGCTTCTATTTTTGCCCTCAGATCTCTGAATAATCCTTCATGAAGCCACTGTGAAAGCCCTTGATTCCCTTATTCTTCTTTTTCAGAAAGGTTGCTGTCTATCTCGTCTTAATTGTAGTGTCTCACAGATGTCCCAAGGCTTTCTTTCCCATGCCCATGGATTTATTTATATTGTTTCACTGTCTGCTTCTAGTAATGGTAGCACATTTAATGCCAGTAATAACCATTGCACCTGGAAATCTCTGAGCACCTCACAAATAGATTAATGACTATATACTCCATGTCATTTATGAAATTAATGACTGCCCTCTCTCAACTAAGTGGTGACTCATTAGGCATCTTTTTTTTTTTCTGTTTGAAATTGATTCTATGTCTTTACAAAAATATTCAGCTAGGCTTTCTTTTTCTCCACCTCTGCCTCCTATTTCTTGAAGGTGAGTAGGAACAGTTTTCATCTGCAGAGAGACAGTGGAGAGTCACCAATCTACATCTTCAGTGTAACAAGTAAAGGAGAGGGAGGTACTTGTACTAGGAGAGAGTATTTCGGATTCTTCTGTGAATTTGTCTTCTGTGTTTGCACGGGTGGGTCGTCCTGGAAGAACCATATATACACGCACCCTCAAAATGATCTACAATAATTTCTTTGTTTTCACTTTATCTACACAGCCTGATAACTACACAGTCTGAGACAATACAGAGAATAACAACAACTAACATCATTTGAGAGACTGCTGTGTGGCAGCAACTATGTTTCCAATGAATTAACTATGTTACTTCATCATATTCTCAGGTGAGCCCTTGAGATACAGAGACTTGGTAACTTGTTAAAAATCACCATGGCGAGGAAAGTCAAAATTTGACTCTAGGTGATCAGTTTGCAGGACACGAAATTTGAACCATTACCCACAGCTGCTGTCTATGGATGATAGTGGCACAAAGAACTTTCATTTCCTTTTTTCAAACTTCATGGGCCATATATGCTTTTATGACTCTGAAAAGACTCTCTAACCTCAAATGACTTGTTAGGCACCGTCCCCAGACCCTGGTAGGTAAGTGACAGTTGGACATTTGTACTGTATGGTGTTTTGTGGTTTCAAAGCACTGTGTCTGTATTGTCACAGTTCATACTAGTGCTGGACTTTATCCTGGGCCGGCTTGATCTCCGTTGTCTGGATGAGGAAACGGGGTTTCTGAGATTATAAGTGACTTGTTCCTCATTGCATACGCTAAGAGTCAGAACCCGGGGGTTTCATTATTCACTCTACTCTGTTCATGCTGAGAAGGGCCGGCTACTCCTTGTCCCCAGCTCAAGCCTCACAAACTGGTTTGTTCACTTTCCTTTTCAACTGAAGCTTACGGGAATGAATGAGCTCAGGGGGATCATCTTTTGCTTAAAAGGAGAAACTGTGTCCCAAGAGGCGTGCAGAACTGAGCACAAAGGAGGGCGGGTCTGTTTGTCTCAGAACACAAGATCCCCGACACTTAAATCCAAATTAAAGGTCTCTGAGCTAGAGTGGGGCTGGCTAATATTTCTCTTCCCTTCCAGGTCTCCCGAGCTTATAAATATCAATTATAAGGCTGAGTAAATTACAGGGATGTTGAACTTTGAATTGTTGTAGCACTTTAAAGTGTCTATATAGGGATAATAAGGAGATTGTGCAAATCTGCTGAAAGAAATCTCACACATATTTATAGATAATTAATACAGTGAGCGGAAACTGGAAATCGGCACTGAATTTTTTAAAGCAGTAATTTAAAAATGCATTATGGCAACACATTAAGTTAGCAGTTATTCAACAAGGAAATGTGAAGATTATTAGGCTAATTAAAGGTAATAAAAACAAGTTAAGGTAGTCTGCGTATAACTTGGAAATTAGAAATTTTTTAAAAACCTCCATGTCGTCTTGGTACTTTCAGACTAAGCAAGTCACAGATGGCAAATTAATACATTGGTAAGTTACTGGGCTTTTATGTAATAAGATGAGATTTTTGTATGAAAATATATTCCCTGGAGAAGTACAAAGAAAGTCCAAGGAAATGTTTCTAGGTAACCCTAGACCGTTTAGCAGGCCCCGGTGAACACACGTGCGCCCGCTCTTTCTCACCGCAGGATGAGTGATTGCCATTTTGGAAACTTGATCTTGGGAAGCTTTCTCCAATCTATCTGATCCCACTTGGCTTTCAGATCCTGTGGCCTCTCTGCTGATCTCTGGGCTCCCCTCCACTTCAAGTTGTGACAGCAATTTGAGGGATGGTCTCTTATGCTGCTCCTCACGATGAGAGCCTCGACTCCGCATGGAACCATGATTGATATAAAATGGAGCTGCACACTGCTAGTGGGAAGCTGAGATTTCTGGTGAGAGGGGAAATAGCCACCGCTTTGTGGCTAGGCGCTTCTGTGAAGTAATGTTCAACTCCGCAGGGTTTGTGTGTTTCTTTCGAGAAAGATAAAAGAGGAGAGGAAGACATTAAAGGCAATAATTGAAGGATAAAAAAGGACATTCATCACATACGAGAGAATAATATATGTAGGTGCAGAATGGTTTTTGTTTTGATTTATTTTGCTTACCAATTAGGGAAACAAGGAGGTGGCAACCAGAGGGAATAGCCAGACCTCTAAATTAACCCTACCTGTGTCTGCCAGCACAATTAAGCAGATTATTAAATGCTTCTGGAGGAAATCTTGGGGGTGTTTATTGTAGCAAAGGACTTTGCAATTTCAAATTACAGCAGGCTCATGATTATTAATTCTGGTAGAGGACCCTTGTAAAATTTACCACTGAGCAAATGGAAGTATGCACAGTTAAATGGGGTCAGAGGGCATAGCTTATCACAGGGAGAATTGTCCAACTTATCAGAAAAATGGGGCTCTAGTAGGGTAAACACTAATGGGAAATCAGAAACAGTGTATCAAAAACAGTTCTGCTTGTCTGTTATTCTGCCCTGTTACAAAAAGCATAGTCTATAGGTTTAACCCTGGGTTTTATAATTCAGGATAATTTGATTATTTTAGTCATCTAGATTCTATAAAACTCTTTATGAACTTGACCTTTCCTAAAAACAGAGGAAAACCATCCTTAAGAACAAGTTAGTCCAACACTTAAATTAGGAGACAATTTTAACATGGCAAGTTATTTGATCCATGATTGTGCAAGTTGTTCCTAAGATTTCTATAAACTTTGTTCTAAGATTGGAAATACGGGAGCGTTTCTTGGGAAGGCTAGCACACTTTGATTTGCAAGGTCACACGAGGAATTTTAGGAGGACAAGTAAAAAATGATTTCCTTAAGCAAAAGGGATCTTTTCTGGTCAACAGAATGAATTGTCTGAAGGCTTCAGAGCAGTAATGGTTCTGATTACTGCAGCCCACATTTACAAGTAATGCCTTTTTTCAATTATTTTCACTTTTCATTAGAAGTCTCGCAGTTGTTCCTCACCTCATTAAGTGCACTGAGATGATATGCACTGACTTTCTGTGTTATAATTTGTAGTAAATTGTTCAACATTAAACCTGGCTTTTTGAGCCTGTGGTTTCTGAAGGTTTTCGCTGCCCTTCCTCAGTGCTTACCAGTTACCTTTTAGAAGATTGAACAGATTAATTAAGGTAATTTGTACCTTAACTAGTCTCGATTATTGAAGTTTTGCTGGGAGAGCTTGTCTAGGCCGTGGAGCTCCCAAATATCCTAGCCCTCATTACCACGTGCCTTCTGGAAATCTCTTCGGCCTGCTTATAAAATGTCCCTCCTGGTCCAGCCTCCACTTTCATTACTCAGTAATCGGCTGACTAATTGAACACTTTCGCTCACAAGGCTTTTCTGCTTCTCAGCCAAAACTTTCCTGTGCTAATTTATAACAAGCAATGCTTCCCTTACTTGGTGTTTGCACATTCCAGGTATTTGTCGCTTTTATCATTTTGCCCCTCAGCTATTGCTCAGTCAGATTCCTTGAGTTGCCTCCTTTAATCTTTTCTCATCAGTCAGTCGCTTCCAATTCTCCCTTCATTTAATCATCTCCTTTGAACTCAGTCCAAGTTTTTGGGTCCTCAGGTACACAAGAGGCAATGCTGCGGTCTAGGTGTGGGCTGGTCACAATCCTGTGCTCCGAAAGGAAGAAAGAGCAAAAGGATCTTTAGACACCTTAAGCATCTTCTAATTTCCATTTCAAAAACAAGGCACCTTCCTACCCTCTGTCAGCATCCCTCTCCTGTCTCCTGGTTTTTCTCATTCAATGCAAAGCATTAGGAGATGAAACCTTCTGTCTCCCCACATCACCATCACAGAGGATCACCCCTACATTTCTAGGTATTGCACGACCTAGAAGCAGGGTCAGCGTTCTGGGAAATCAGCCCATCAATTCATACATCTTTAGCCATTTCTGACTCTCAATTTTATGAAGGGTTTTGTTTCATGCTTCCCACTCCCCCAGCAGTTGAAAGAGCCTGGAAGGATGCATGTGGTGTGCTGATCACTCACAGTCTCGCCAATATCAAAATGCTGTTGAAACTTCTTGTTCGATCACAGCATTTTCTGAGCTGCATTAGTAAATG
>RJWT010045299.1:0-11646 GCA_004365215.1 Cuniculus paca
ACAAAATTCCCAATAAATATGGAGAAAAGGTTCTGAAGTCCAATGGTGCTTTTATTCTTTGATTTGATTGGTTTAAGTCTCTTTTCTACTATTTGATTGCAATATGTGAGAAGATAGGAACAGCTCTTTTGAAAGACAGGGGACATTACGGTAGCCATTGTTGGTTTCTTATTGTCTGACTTGAAGGCCTGTAATGCTTTCACTCTTTTGTTTTATCTGGTTTTATATTACTTTGTTTTGTTTGAGTTTATTGTCTGTAAATGTATGAACAACAATTTCGAAGAAGGCAAGTGACACTAGGGTAGCTATTGTTAACCTCCTGTTATGTTTTGAAGACCTGTATTGCTTGCAGTGTTCTGTTCTGAAATGCTATATTGTGTTTGACTCTATTCTGTTTTGTCTTGCTTTGTTTTGTTTTGTTTTGTTTTGTTGTGTTGTGCTGTGTTTTGTTTTGTTTTAGTCTCTTTAAAATAAAAAAAGATGGCAGTTCATGAATTTTCAAATAAATGTTTATTTTCACTTACTACCTGATTTTGCCTTTTATCTTTAAAGTTACTTCCTTCTAGCCTTGTATTTTGAGGTTCTTTTTCTAAATTTTTTGTTTCTACTGCTTTATTTTCTCTACTTTTTAAATCAGTGTGCAAGTCTGTGAATTATCCCTCCAAGCACTATTTATCTCTATACATTCTGATGTGTTGTTCCTTAGACATTTTGCAATTTGGATTTACATTTGCTTTTCAACACAAGAGCTGCTTAAAAGAGAGGACTTTTTAGAAATTACAAATTCCATGGTTTGAATTTGTTTTGTTCTTCCATAAAATCATGTTGAGATTTCATTCCTGGCTGTGATGGTATTTTCAGGTAGATCCATTAATAGGTAAATTATACCCATTTATATTGCTTGACAAATAGCATTGAGCTTTAGTTTTATATGGTTTTATGTGATATTCCATTTTAACAAGTTAAAATTTTAACATGTAATGTATTTTGGCAAATGTATGCATATATGTGTGTATAATTCTTATAAAATTTGAAAAAGTATTTGTATAACAAATATCTTCATAATTATACCTTCATCTTGTATTTCTTTAGATAGTTTCTTTTAGTTCATTCCCACAAGTCATAATAAAGTTCACATGTATCCTCTTCCTTTTCTTCCTCCAGAGTTTAGCTAAGATTATCATCTGCTTTAGGAGTGAGACTGTTAAATATGCTGAGAACTCCATTATTGAATTTTTAAACTTTAAAAAATAATCCTTAGACAAGCTGTTATGGTGAAGCTATCAGCAAAATTACTATATTTCTCATCTCAGTTTGTGTTAGTTGTACTTACATTCTGCTTTCTTGCCTCAGTTTCATCTTTGCCTCAGCCTACTGCACCAGTTAAATATATCCAACATCCCCCAATGATAGTTGGGCCTGCTGAAATGAGGTTTATCTTTTAATGGTTCTCTTGAGAAGGACTACTGAGTTCTTGCCTATTTAAACCTGTCTATCTGTAAGGATAGTTGTGCTGGATATAAATCCCAGACTCACATTTTCTTTGCTTGAAATGTAATGGTGATGTTCCTCAGTCTTCTGACATGGGTGGGACAATAGCCTGTAAATGGCCAGCCTGAATGCTACATTTGATTTGATCATTTTGCTTGACTGTCTAAATATTTATTTCTTTATCTTTAGTTTAACAAGTTTATAGGCTCTAGTGGTACTGACTAGTTTAGATCAGTTTTCACTGGTGCAGTGTATATTTTGGATATGTAGATATGCATCTTCCTCATTTGAGGAAAATAAGCAAGGTAATCTCACTATCCACAAAATGGGATCAATAGCTCTTACCACTATGGGGTGGGATGGTAGACAAGCTTCATGCCTAGGAACCATGTGCCCCTGGAGCTTAGATATCTGGAGCTATCATTATTACGACTGCTCAAAAAGTATTGCGTGAGTATCTTCTCTGTTCTCAGCACAAAGTAAAGCCAGAAACAGGTAAGTCACATACTGTATCTTGAAAGGTGCTCTAAAAATGTGGTTACAGAATGGTCAATGCATTGCAGAAAGTAACAAGACAAGGAGGACAGAACAAGGGCAGCTCTGGTAATCTAGGCAAAGTGCAATGGTGTTCTGACCAGTAAGGTCATCTGTGTGGGCCAGGGACTATCAATCCCACCGCCCTGAGGCTAAGAACCTGGGCCAGGCATGCTGTGTGAGACAGAGCTGTGGTGCCCTGGAAGGAGAAAGGCACTCAGCTCCAAGGCAGGGTGGGCATGGCTCAGCTGGGTGCCTGCAGTGACTATGGAAGAAAGAAAAATTAGGGTGACTCTGTCGCGTTAGTATTAAACAAGGAAGAGTTTGGAGGAGCCATTCACAGAGACCAGAAATACCAAGATGCTGATCCTAGTGTCAGATAAATTGAGGTACCTGGAGGACATGGCCTTGGACATAGCCAGTGGATGACTGGTCGCATATTTCTGAGGAAGAAGAAAAAAGTCTGAGCTGATTTGAAGTGATCCACATGTACTGGGCATCCAAAGACAGGACACATATCTTTACCTTCCATAGATTAGAAATGTATTTCCTGGGATGTGGTCATAAGAATTCTGGACCTTGGGTTATCAACCTTGACAATTTTGCCTCCAGGGCACAATTGGTGATGTCTGGATACATTTTTGGTTGTCATGACTGAAAAGAGGGGATGCTGCTAGCATTGAGTGGGCAAAGGCAAAATGGTGCTAAACAGCATGCAGTCCATTGGCAGCTCTCTCTGCAAGAACTGTTCTCCCATAAAGAGCTGTTCTCATTGAAGGTCCAAAATGAAAAGCATCCATACAATCCAGGGCCGGAGCACTCAATGTGGAATCTCGGTCATGCAGGTTACATCCCAATGCCTACATTTTAACTGAGTGAGCAGGTGCATGAGTCCTTTGTTCAGCTGGTCCTCTGTTTTCTCATCTTTAAATTAAGCACGAATCATCTTTATGTCATTATTGGTTAGGGTGATTAAATAATAATATGTTAAAATGTTGGCATGTATTAAGTACTCACCCCTCACTCATTGTTGTTCATTTCCCTTTCCCTGCAGATTCTCTATCCAGAACTTTTTTTAATGAAGACTTTAGTGTGCCTGTTGTCCTCAGCCAGGCACAGATGGCAGAGGTGGCCTCAGACATGGGGCATTCAGTGTTTATATCAAATCTAAGTTGTATCAGCTCTATGGAATCTGCCCATCCCCATCCTCCCTATCACAAGTCTGTTCCCTGTTCATAGTAGCCCTCAGCAGCCGTGGAATTGACCTGTGTCTGTCTTTGCTAGCCTGTCTGTCACTTTGCTATGACACTGGGAGGCCAGGAAGACAGAGATCGTGGCTGTTTTTGTCACCACCAAATCTTGCTTGCATAAAGTACTGCCTGGAATATCCCAGGTAGTCAATCCATATTTTTGCACATGTATGAATAAATGCACAAACAATTCTTTCCCAGTTTAAAAAGCAAAGCAAAGCAAAGAGGTAGAGTAAAGCTATATTCACAGCCTTCTGCTACTCAGGGTTGGAAGTTCAAAGACAGAGGCAGAGGAGAAGGAGGCGGCCCAGCCAGGCGGATAGGGAAGGAGACTGAGTTCTGCTCCAGAGGGATTCACTAAAGCCCCACAGGCCTTAGCTTCCCTGGCTGCTGCAGAAACCACAAAGCACCCTGCTGGGAGAGCTCAGACTTAGATCCAGTCTAGAAACAGCACTGAGCATATCCACCACAGAGTCCCAGGAGAAGAGAGGAGAGACTTGTAGCAGCTGAGGAGGAAATATACAGCTGGCTTCCAGTGCCTGGAAGGAGATGGACAGTTTAGCTTTCCTTTTACAGAGGTATTTGGGGCTGAAGCACCTGCAAGTTGGAAACTAAAGCTGCACGTTTGTAGGGGCATCCTCTTGCAGCCCAGAGAAGTACTCAGGTCTGGAGAGGGCACCAGATTTGCCCTCATCACACAATAAATTCCTGGATGGATGAAGGCCCTAGAGAAGGGATAAAATCAGATTCAATTTTCAGACTTTTTTCCTACTGGCTTTTCATTCATTCACTTAAATTGTGGTGGCATCTGTTCAAATAGCCCAAGTCACGCCCTCCACTCTTGTGGCTCGAAGCTCTACATCTCAGCAGGTTAAGCAGCTTTGGCCATTAGAGAGCTCTGTCCTCTACCACCCAGAGATCTCCTGTCTGAGGAATGAGACCCAGAGGAGGAAGCTGCTGCCCATGACTTTGAGAAGTGTGTGCATGGGAATCCATATATAAATGTGTCTGTCTTTCTCTCATCCCAACAAAGTAAGACAGACAGGGAGGAGGGAGAGAGAGAGAGAAAGGGAGACAGAAAGAAAGAAGGGGGTCCTCTCCCTGAGGAGAAACACTTCTAGGCACACATACCCCTGGCTGTTCCATTTCTCAGTGGGTATTGGGGCCTCTCTGGAAATCTCACAGCTGACAGGTAACATGAGCCCTCGACTGGCTGGGCTGGCTGACCTGACACATACCCTAGCTGACCCGTGCTATCTCTCTTCTCCCTTTCTGAGGCGAGAGGTCACTCTCCTCCTTTGCCTGGGGTACATTTTCCTCTGGTCCAACGTAGGCAAACGCTGGACCTTAAGTAAGGACACTACAGGCCCCAAGAAACTAGAGCTGGAGATCACCAGTGTTGGGCTGGGGATCTAGCTCAGTGGCCTAAGCGCCTGCCTGGCAAGCACTAGGTCATGAGTTCAATCCCCGGTGCTGCCAAAAAAAAAAAAAATATGATACAACACAAGTGTCCAGAAGACTTACCATGGTGTCCTATTGGCCAGCGTTGCCCACCTCTCAGCCTGGAAGCCTAAATGACTCCCCCTTCTTTCCCTCTAGGGTGCTGAGGACTGAGTCTCACAGCTCACACAAGACATCTCTGCTGCCCGGGTTGAGTAGCGTTTGCAGAGCCTTCCTGAGGTGAATCCTCAAGGGCTGGGAAGGGTGATTCAGGAATCCGCACCCCAGAGGCCTCTGACTCTGAGTACATTGCTGAATATTTTCTTGCTGACTGGTTCCTGGGAAGCAGTGTCGCCTTTCCTGGGGCAGAGAACCACCCAGACAAACTGGGCTGCTTAGTATCCCTTTACAGCAGAGCTGACGTGGGAAAGTCATTGTACTCTTAGGCCTCCTCCATCTCAAAAATGGGTGTGTATCTCTCCACTCTCAGGGCTCTAGCAGAGTAAATATGGGAATCTATTTTTCATGGACTTGCTCACTCATTTAGCACTTTTGCATAGAGCACCTAAGGTACAGAGGACTCCCTAAGGATGTATGGAACATGAGTCACATTCCAGCATGATGAGACAGATGCCCAAACCAGATGATAAATAAGCAAGACACTGGGTAGCCATGCAAACCAGAAGAAAGTGGAGTGAGGCACAGCTTCACCTCAGCAGAGATGCTGAGAAGAGGCCTTCAAGCTGAACCCAGCAAGACAGAGGGTGAGGAAGACCAAGCCCAGGTCAGAATGAGTAGAGAATTCTTCTGGGGCAGAAGATGCTATGGGAAGATCTAGGGATGGCACAGGAAGGCCATGGATTCTGGAGTGTACTGAAGGGGAGGGCAGCAGTTAAGGTGCAAAGGGAGGCTCCCAGAACCCAGGGATGGGATCAGGAGCTGGAATGCTGCCCAGTGACTGACTGTGGACAGAGCACACAAGGAGAATATCTTAGTTACTTTTCTTTCATTGCTGAGATGAAATACCTGACACCCAAAATTAAGGGAAGAAAAAGTTTTATTTAGCTCACAGTTTGTAGAGGTTTCAGTCCATCATCAGCCAGCTCCAAGGCAGGGTGGCACATCGCAGAGGAGCAACAGTCCATAGTGGCAGAAGACAGCAAAAGCAACAAAAGCCAAAAGGCAGGGAGAGAGAGAGAGCAGGCCTCTTTCCCTCCCTTATATTGTGTGCAGGCTACCTGCTCTAGGGTGGGTGTAGCACTCACACCCCCACTCCCAGCATAGACAATGAACAATTACAAACTTGAGATTCAGCTGTCTCCAAAAAGCTCACCCACCATGATTGCACGAGGCTTTGGGGGAAAGTCCAAACACAAACCTTAACAGGGAGAGAGCAAAGCAAAGTACATCTTGCAGGAGTTACTCTATGCCATAGAGCCAGAACCTGTTGCATGACAGGTCCGCAGTAAGCTTGAGTTCCCTCTCCTATGGAACCTGTGCGTGGTCAGTTTCCACACATCTAGGGCGCACACAGGCCCTGTAGCAGAGGCACTCACAGGCATTCAAGGCGCTGAACTTAATACTTTTTTCTATGTGACCTTGACGACACCCAACAATCTTGCCATGCCTCAGTTTTCTCATTGGTAAAATGGGAAAATTACTGTGCCCAGACCTCACAGGGTTCTCAGGAGAAATTAATAAGTTAATAACAGCGCTGATCACAAAGTGAGTGGTCTATTTAAATTTAAAAATGCATTATAGTAAAAGAAACTTTGCCATGAATCCTCCTCAAAATATACCCCTTTCCTTCGAACACATTCAGCACATCATTATTACTTCTCTCTGGAAGAGTTCTGAAAGTCCTCTTTGCTGAGTGTGTTCACAGGGTGTGACCAGGCATTCAGCAAAGCTGCTGCTGAGTGCTGTCCCAGGGAGAGACAGGTTTGTGAAAAGCTTATGGCCTGTCCTCATCCACCTTATTCACTAAGCATGGCCCCGTGTGACTGCTGGCTCTTTCCAAAGTCAAAATGAAAGGAAAATGTCTTGAGTCAGTTCAGAACTTCAAAGGAGTCACAACACTGCAACCAGACATCCATGAAACAGCACTTCCAGAACTGCTTCGGAAAGTGCTAAGAATGATGGAGTAAGTGTGTTGGAGTCAGGGAGAGTATTTTGAGGGGAATTCATGAAAATGTAACTGTTACTGTAATACAGTTTTTCTGATTTAAATACTCACCACAATTTTTGATTACGCAGTGAATATGGAGACACAACAGTCCCTAACACATAGTAAAAAGCCCCACAGGTGTTAGTGAGTATTTTCATCATCATGATTTACCCAACCATCCCCCAGAATGCACAGCTTGGCTAGCGAGGTCCATGTAACCGTGTGAGTTATATAGACACGCCACCCTACCCTGCATCCTTCGCTTGCTTACTGTACAACACAATTAAGCCACACCTTGCCCTACTTAAAAATGTGCCACTGACATTCAAGGAATTTAAACCTTTTTGATAGCGATCTGAGCCCAAAACTTAACTACCTGTTTCATGGATACTCAAAAGGTTTCTGCATGCACCTTAGTCTGTTTTGAGCTATTATAACAACACCACATCCTAGGTAATTTACGAAGAAAAGAAATTTATTTCTTGTAGTTTTTTGTTTTGTTTTTTATATATATTTAAGAGAACCAAAGACACAGAAAATAAAAACAAACAGCAAAAGAGACAAACAACAACAAAAAGCCAAATCAGTAACAGTAGAGGTTTACAAAACAAGATGATAGGAATTTGCATATTGTTACCTTCAAAAGGGTTTGCCATGCAGTTCTGGCCATTTCGTGCAGTTTTAGAAGCTAGGAGTTTCGAGGCAGAGGGCTTTCTTGCTTCCTCTAAACATAGTACAGATCTTCACCTGGCCAAGACAGCAAAGGATGTGGGGTAAATACTTCTAAAACAAACTCCCTCCCATGATAATGACATTGACTCACTCGTGGGGGAAGAAACCTGGGGATCTAGTCACCTTCCAGCTCCCCTCCACCCTGTGTTGATGATTAAGTTTCCAATACAGGCGCTTCGAGGGCTGCACACAAGCCATAGCAGCGTCCTGTTAGTATTTTCTGCATTTTCTAGGAAATGGCCACAGAGTAGGTGGAAGGAAGTTTGCGCTCTGTTAGATTTGTGCGTTTTCCTGAGTTACTCATTGTTTTGGCAAGTCATATTCCTCCCACATTACTGACTTTGAGTCACAACAAAACACGCCCGAGATGGTTTGTTTATATCTACATTCATGGTGATTGCTCATTTACAGGTGTCGTTAACCTGACTCTGCCTTCCAGCACGATCTTGCTCCAGCCCTTGTGCACCGAAGCACGTGTGTATTACAGATCACTGTTCCTCCACCTCTCCTTCATACGTGAGGGTGTGCGCATGCATAAGCACATCATAGTACTTGTAATTTTGATTTCAGGTTAATAAAAGGACATATAACTTTAAAGGGGGAGTAGGGAGATATTAGTTTTAGGGGTTTTTGTTTTTAATAAGTAGGTCGGAAAAGGAAACTCGCATTGGTAGAAGGGTCACTGTGGGATTTCAGGCAGGTAAACATCACCTAGGAGAATCCCTCCACACTCCTCAGTCACTCTTCCCTGCCTGCATCGCTCCTCCTCTCAGTCTCTAAGACACAAACAATGTTTGTATGCTTTTTCCCTTCAAAACAAGGGGAACTAATGAAATGTCTTTTTTTTTCTATCCTGGTTGGAGCCTTTCAGGGGAAATATGCCTGGCTTGGAGGTGGAGCGCCTCAGTTTGAGTCCCCTTCTGCTGGTAATGTTGGGACACTGAACTTCTCTGCACCTCCGTGCCTTCATGTGGGAAGAGGGATGTAATAGTCCCAGTGCTGAGAGGAGAGTGTCCTGAGACCTACAGAGAACCTTAGGAATAAAGGGAGCAGGTGCAGGAAGGCTGAGACTACAGCCACTGGAGAGAATATATCAGGCTCGGTCCAGACCACAAGGTGTGCCAGGAAGAGAACCAGACTGGCTCTGCCCACAAGCTGGTCCTGTGCCCTGTCTGTCCTCCTACCCTCCATTCCCAAGGGCCAAATAGGCACAAGGGCAGAACTAAGAAGAGGGATTCTAAGGCCCATTTTCCCTCAGAAGCCCTGTGAAATTGATTAAAGTTTAGCCCTACCCATGGAAAGCGGAGATAGGCTTTCAGAAGAGATCATTTCTAGGATGCATTGCATGTGTCAGCTGGGCTGGATACAGCCTGCCCATGTAGAATATTCTGAGTGTATCTGCTTCTGGACAAGATGAGTGTTTGAATCTGGGAACTCAGTAAAGCCAGTGACATCACTGGGTTGGTGGCATCCACTGAGGACCTAAGTGGAACAAAAGTGCAGGAAGCAGTGATTTTCCCTTTTCTACCACCTCACTTTTTGGTCTGGGACATTTCATCTCCTGACCTTGTACTGGGCTTGGGCCTCTGAGCTCAGGCTGGAGTTGAGCCACCAGCCTTTTATGTATTTTTCCTTCATGTATTGGCTTTCTTGGCTCTGTTTCTCAGAGGAACCCAAGAATTCTGTTCCAAGAATGGAAAGAAGCTAAACCCCAATTGTTCTATAGGTCTGAGAATTGTCTTGGGAGAAAATTACTCTTGGGGATGAAGACACTGACCTTTCCCTGTGCTGCAGAAAGACTCAGGTGAGGGGTGCCCTGTCTGAGTCTCACACACACCTGGGCTTAGCACAGGGCATTCATGCTCTCCTTTGACCAGCACTTTCTCTAGCTAGTCCCTGGAATGAGTATACCACTTAGTCATTCTAGGGTGGTGGAGAAGGTGTGTACTGACAACAGCCAAGTCTAGACGGGTGCCGACTGTGATGACTGTGATAGCATGGAGCACCGGGGGAAGTAGAAAGTAGGGCCACCTGATCTGCCCAGAGTAGCCAGGTGTCAGGCAAGTGTAGTGGAGATAGATTTGAGATGACAGCATTTCTAGACAAAGAGCATTGAAGGGCTTGGTAGTCCTGGGCAGAAAAAATACCCTGTGCAAAAATATGGAGTCAGAAAATGTAGTGGGGTTAGGATTGACTTGTAACAAATCTACTGGGCATAAAATACAAGGTTTGGAAAATCTAGAATTCAGTTCTATTGAGTAGATGGGGGTGGCCATGGAAGCCCTCATGTAACCTCAAAGGACTGTTGATTGACCTTTAAGCAACTGGGAAGTAACTGAAGGGTTACGTGCAGGAGAGTAACATAGCCAGATTCACATTTTCAGCAGACCTTGGTGTCTTCCACTGTGCTGTATAAGTGCCATGGCGAAGAGATTCTTAATGCACTCTTACGAAGTGAGATAGAATATGACAGGGACTAGTAAAAGGGGACTGATAGATATGGTTTACAGGAGGAAGAAAAGAAAAGCACGATTGGAGGACAGCCTGAGAAGGCTATGACAACAGGTTCCCCAGCAGGGCATAGCACTCTCTTGTACAGGGGATAGACCTAAAACACTCAAAACCAAGGTGATGAGTTTTGTATGGTGGCATCTAGGTAGAACAACACCACATTAGTTTCTGTACCAGTCTTGAGAGTTGATTAATCTGGGAAGTTGCTTATTCAGAGAGAGTAAGTGACTTATTCAGGTCACAGCTGAGGCATCTGCGTGTGATTCTAGCTACTCTATGTTACATGGGATCCTGAATAATCAGAATCTCTCTGTGGCCTGCTGTTGTGTTGTTGAAATGTGTCTCAGTACCTAAGAAAAGATGTAGATTGTCCCATGGCAGCCGTGGACAATACATTACACCATCATGAGCTATCCTGGGTGAGGGGTTCAGTCCTGTCAAAATCCATCACTTTGAGAAGGGTTTTTCATTGCCATGGTGATGGGAGATGGGGACAGAAGCTTCCTGTACTCACTGTGCAAAAATGAGGTGATAAGTTGCCACCTAATTATTCTCTGATAATCTCTAACCTGCCTTGTAGATTCTTCCTGTCCTGGATGCCTCTCCTCCTTTGATCTTCCCTTTGACATGCGAGTTTCTCATTCCTCCTAAATAGAGTGGTAGAGTTGGAAATGTTCACTGTTTGCTCTGATGAGTGCCAGTTTCCCTGCCTGGCCTTCCTTAGCTGACAGAAATTTATGTGTCCTTCCAGGCCCAGCTCGTGTGGCTGCTTCTCATTGAAACCCCCCACCTCCACACTTTCCCTCTCTATGACTGCCACAGTTCCTCATCTGGCTGGTTTAGGTCAGACCCACATCTTGAGCACTGCCCCTGGTGAACTCTGAGTACCTGCTCCAATGGACTTTCTACCCCTTAAACTTCAAGGGTCTTGTCCCAAGACCCTCATTCATCTTCATTTCATCCTTCCTGGAATGTGACTTCCAGCAAATTTTTGAATGAATCATGAGAAATGAATGACTACATGAGTGAATTTAAAAGATGCCAATAAGATGTACTGTAATGAAAATGCTGTCTTTGATATGTCTAACGTATTTTATTAAGTTGTTTTTAGAAAACACACATGCTAGATGCAAAATATTCTTACAGTCTCACAATCTTAAAATGAAAAGTGAGTCTTTTATATGCCTCTCAAGACCACTCCCCTGATATTTCTATCCAAAAAATTCTTCCCTTTTATATGCTTTAAGCAACTGGGCATATGCTGTATAAATTGTTCAAATAAAACAAAAATAAATTTTTCATTTTGAAAATAATGTCATGGACAGAGTCCCACATCAGTCTCTATTTGGAATTATGTAGAGCTTCATTTTATAGATTTACAATAATTTATTTAACCAAGCTTCTAATGGAAGAAAACAATGATATGCTAGTTAGGTATGGTGGCACACTCTTATAGTCTCAGCACTTTGGGAGGCTGAGGCAGAAAGATTGTAAGCATGAGCCCAGCCTAAATGATTCAGT
>RJWT010045300.1:0-11646 GCA_004365215.1 Cuniculus paca
GGGAGAGAGGAAGAGAGGTTGTTTGGAGCAAGATCCTCAAAGAAGCGGTGAGATCCTAGGGGAAGGGATGCAGAGTTTTGGCTGGGAAGAGGAGACCACCTGGTGACAGGAGAAGGAAAGTGGTGGTGGTCACCCTGGCTGGTGACCCTGTGTCCCAGGTTGCCACAGCATACAGTGAGCACAGTATTCCTGCAGAAGCGGGGTGGGATTGTGAATGAGCTGAATAGATTAGTTGTTGTTGTTAGGTTATAACAAATTTTTAACAAAAAATTAATACTGAAAGTGACAGTAGTCCAGAACTATCACTGGACAGACACCCCAGAACTCCCATTTGGTCGTCTGCTGATCCTGTTTGGGTACCAGAGAGTCAATGCGCAGAAGGAGAAAGATGGGCGGTTACTCCAGGCCGGGGGCTATCGATGAAGCATTGGCAAAATGATGAGAATTCTAAGAAAATGAAGCTGGTTTCCTGAATAAAGACCTCTGATGACAGAAAACAATGGTTTAAAATTTGTATCATCGGAATCCCAAGGAATAAAAGATGAAGAGTGGGTGTCTTAGTTACTTTTCTCATTGCTGAGACAAACTACCAGACACCCAAAGTTGAAAAGGGAAGGATTTATTGCAGCTCACAGTTGGGACAGGTTTCAGCCCATAGTCAGCCAGCTCCAAGGCAGTATGGCTTGGCAGAGAAGCATCACAGAGGAGAAACAGTCCATGGCAGGCAGAAGCAGCAGCAGCAGCAGCAGTAGCAGAAGCAAAAGCCTCTCCCTTCCATCCCTTCCAGGCTACCTGCCCTTTGGCTGGTGTCACCCACACCCAGGGTGAGCCTTCCCATTATCCATACCCACAACTATGCCCAATTAATGAGTGGCCTAATTCCTCATTAATAATCACAAACCATAGCCGGGCGTGGTGGCTCACGCCTGTAATCCCAGCACTCGGGAGGCTGAGACAGGCGGATCGTTGTGAGTTCGAGACCAGCCTGGGCTACAAAGTGAGCTCAAGGCCAGCCTGAATGGCATAGCAAGACCCTGTCTCAAAAATAGGGCTGGGGATCTAGCTCAGCAGTCTAAGTGCCTGCCTGGCAAGCGCAAGGTTGTGAGTTCAATCCCCGGTGCCGCAAAAAAAAAAAAAAAATCACACACCCTTAATCCCAGCATCACACACTCTAGATCCAACCATCTCTGAAAAGCCCCACTATGACCACATGAGGCTTTGGGGGGACATCTAAACACAAGCCATGGCAGTGGGGGAGCTGAAAGTTTTTGAAAAGCTAGAGACTAAAAGCTTTCTGAATTTAGCATAAAACATATATTTGTAGGTTCGAGAATCTCAGAGAACCCCAGAGAGAATAAATTCAAGGGAATCTGACTTAGACATATAATAATTAAATTACTGAAAGCTAAAACAAACAAATTACCCTGAAATAAGCAGTAAAAAGCATCATGTTACTTACAGAATAACAATTATGTAAAGGACAGTAGCTTTCTCATCAGAAACTATGGAAACCAGAAAGCAAGGAAGCACTTTTCTTTTTTAACTTTATATTTTGAGAATGATAAGTTCACCAGCAGTTGTAAAGTCTAATGTCTCATGGGCCTTTCCCCAAGGTACCGCAGTGGTTATCGTCTTATGAAACTATAAGACAGGAAACTGGTATTGAGACAATGTGTTTGCATGCGTGTATGCGCATGTGTTTGTGTAGTGCTGCCCCTTTTATCCCAGATGTAAATTCACCTCCCCTCAACCACAGTCAAGATGCAGAAGTGCCCCACCCCAACAAAACTGTTCCTCTGTCTACCCTTTACAGTGACAGCCACTACTGCCTCCGCCCCAGTCTGTAGCCTGTGGCAGCAGCTAGTCTGGTCTTCATCTCTGTGATCTTGTAATATCAAAACTTTTCAATAGATAAAATCATACAGTATGTGACTTTCTGAGGCTGGCTTTTTTCATTCTGCATAATGCCCTTCAGAGCATTATGTAAAGATCTATGCATGTAACCTCTGACAAGTTGCTGCAATTCTTGATAATTTGTTCATTTTTATTGCTGCAAAGTATTTTATGGTATGGCTATACCACCGTTTGATTGGCCATTTCACTAGTGTAAGGTATTTTGCTTGTTGCCAGGGTTGGGTTATTAATATAAAGTTACTATAAAGGATTGTGTACAGGTTTTTGTGTGCACATACATTCCCATCTCTCTGGAATACATGCCCAAGAATGTAAAGTGAAAAGTATATCTTTTGTGCTACAGTGTGAATGTTCATTTCCTCACCAAATTTGCATGTTGAAGCCTAATTTCTAAGGTGATGGTGCTAGGAGATCGGTGCTTTGTGGGAGGTGACTGGGTCATGAGGGCAGAACCACCATGGTCTTATAGAAGATGCCCCCAAGAACTGCCTTGTTTCTTCCCCCAAATGAGGATGCGGCAAGAAGTTATCATCTACAAACCTGAAATCTGGTCCTCACCGGACACCGGATCTACCAGCACCTTGATCTTACTTTCTGCCTTCCAGAGCTGTGAGGAGTAAATGCTAACTAAGCCACTCACGTCACAGTATTTTATATAACAGCCCAAATAGATTAAGACGCTTTGTTAAGAAACTCCAACTACTATATACAGAAGCTCTATCATTTCATGCTCTCATTAACAATTTAGTTCTAGTTTCTTAGCATCTAGGCAATATTTGCCTATTGTCTCTATTTTAAATTTTATCTTAGCTGTTCTAAAAGTTTCATGCTTTGACATTTTACACTTATATCTGTGATCCATTTTGAGTTGTTTAGTCAACACAAAATAGTGAGTTATGCATTGGGCCAGTGGATCCTCAATTACTTCAAAAGTGCTTGTTGAAAAATCTGTCCTTCATCCATTAAATCCTTCCTGAACCTTAACAAAAATCATTCAGCCACAATTTTATGAATCTCCTTTTGCATTCTCTAGTATCTAACCTCTGTCAATACTACACTGTCTTGATCGCTGTCTTGATGCTGATTAGATAGAATGATTGTTCTTACTTCATTATTCTTTTGCACATTTGTCTAACTTAGCTCAGTTCCTTTGCCTGTCCCTATAAATTTTAGAATAATCTCATCTACATCTACAGAAAATGTTGCTGCTACTTCTAATGGGAATTTTGTATAGGAATTTAGGGAGAACTGATAGCTTCACTATCTGGAGTCTTCCAATCTATGATATGTGTTTCTTTTTATTTAAAACTATCTTTGGGAGCTGGAGGTGTGGTTCAGTGGTACAATGTGTGCTTTGTGCACACACACACACACACACACACACACAGAAAACAAAAACAGATCATCCTTGATTTCTTCATTGTTCAGTTTGGGCATACAAGTCCAACATACACAAGTTTCGTTCGATTTCTAGTTTAGGAGTACTCTGTGTGTGTGTGTGTGTGTGTGTGTGTGTGTGTGTGTGTGTGTGTATGTGTATGTGTACAGAATATTATATTTTTAATTTGGATGTCTATATATTCATTGCTGTTACATAAAAATATGGTTAATGCTAATCCTGTTCTTATGTTACATTATGTTACATTGTGTTATATTGTTATGTTAATCCTGTTACTTTGCTGAGCTCACTTCTTAGTCCTAAAGGGTGTGTGTCTGTGTGCATGTGTTGGTAAATTCCTTGGGAATTTCTACACCTACCTTTATGTAATTTGCAAATAAACATAGTTTTCTTTTTTTTTTTTTGTTCTGTTTTGCTTCCCTTTCTTGACTTAACTGCACTGTCTGAAAGTTACACACTAATCTTGCCTCGTTTTTGATTTTAGGAGGAAAGTATTACATTTTTCATCACTAACTATGATGTTTCCTGTAAGTATTTTTCAACATGTTTTTAATCAAATTGAGAAAATTTCCCCCATTCTTATTTTTTCAGTGTGTCCATCATGAAAGGCTGTTGAATTTTGTATTCGTCTTTTTTGCATAGTGTAAATGATCATGTGACTTTTCTTTGTTGGGCCTGTTGACATGATAAATGACACTAATTTCAGAATGGGGACCAGCCTTACATCCCTGGGATAAATTCCACTTAGTTATGGTGTATAATTTTGTTTTACATTGCTAGATTCTATTGACTAACTTCTTTAAAAAGTTTCTATGCCTGGTAGTATGAGGAATATTGGATTATACTTTTCACTGTTTAAATCATCCTCATCTGGATTTAGGATCAAAGTAATTGCTGGCCTCATAAAATGAATGAGGGTGTGTCTCATCCCCTCCTCTTAGCCTTCTACAGGCATTTGGTAGAATTCACCAGTGGAACTAACTGGTCTATCAGTTTCTTTCGAAGGAGTTTTAAAACTACAAGTTGAGTTTTACTTCATACTTGTAAGGTTGTATTTCATCTTAGGTGCTCTGATTCGTATGCTCTATTTCATATTTGGTGGGTTGCAGTAGTTGGTGCTTTTCAAAGAACTGGTTTCTTTCATCTCAGCTGTCACATTATTGCTCGTGTGTAGCATTATTCATAGTGTTTTCAGGCCTTTTGGTGTCAGCAGGTCCTCTGTGATACCCCTTGTTTCATTCCTGATACTGGTAATTTGTGTCTTCTCCCTCTGTCTGTCAGTCTTGCTCAAGATTAGGCAATTTTATTGATCTTTTTTCAAAAACTAGCTTTGGTTTCATGACTTTTCCCTATTGTGTGTTCATGTTCATTTCTCTCTGTTCAAATTTATTTATTATTTCATTTCTCCTGATTGTATCGGTTTTCTTTTTTAAATTCTTCTTTTTCTAGTTTCTTGAGATGAGAGCTTAGATTATTTATTTTGATATTTTCCTCTTTCTAATGTTAGTATGGATGCTATAAATTTTTCTCTCGGTGCTGCTTTAATGTATCCCACATATTTTGATGTGTTTTGTCTTCATTTTCATTGAATTCTGTTTTTATTTCCCTTGAGGCTGCGTCTTTGAACTGTGTACTCCTTAGAAGTGTGTTGTTCAGTTTCTAAGTATTTGAGATTTTCCTACTGTGTCTGTTATTGATTTTAGTTGGATTCCACTGTGGTCAGTGAACATCCTCTGTGTGATTTCAGTTCTTTCACATTTGCTCAAGTTTGTTTTACACCCCAAGATATGACTTATTTTGCTTTACAGTCCATGGGTACGTGAGAAAAATGTGTACTCTGCCAGTTTCAAGATGGTTCTGGACAATCCCACCGAACACTGGTGTTACTTCCCTGATAAGCATTTGGTAGAACGCTGGAGATATCTATGAGATCCTGTTGGTTGGTGATATTTCTGGGTTCTTCTCTATCCTTGCAGACTTTGCATTTGGTCTATCAGTTGTAGTGGGGGGTAGCAAAATATCCAACTGCAATTACGAATTTGTCTAGTTCTCCACTAACCTCTGTCACCTTATGCTTACATAATTTGGTTGACTCCTTCTTGTCAGGGGGTGGCAGCCCAAGCTCTTCACACGGCTCCACTCACGCTGGGGTGGGAGGGGGCACCTTACTGTTGCCAGTTGAGCATGGAGCTCTGCAATCCTGACACTGCCCTTGGCTTTCTCTGACATCAGCTGGGTTGAGGGTGTTGGGGTACCAAGGGCACTGGTCAGTCTCCTGTCTCCACTTTTCAGTCTTACATTTGTTTTATAGGATGCCCAGGGTCCTTAGTCATACTTAGTGAGAGTAGGGAAAAGTACAGATGTTCTTTGACTTACACAGGCATTATATTCCAATGAGCCCTTCATACATTGATAGCACCACAGATTGAAAGTGCATTGACAGACTCACTGAACTTTGCGGCTTAGCCTGGCCTAGCTTAAACATGCTCGAACACTTATATTAGCCTACAGTTGAGCAAAATCACCTAACACAGAGCCTATTTGGCAAGAAAGTGTTGAGCATCTCGCTTAACTTACTGAATACTGCACTGAGCGTGAACCGCGCGGCTGCGCGTGCGTGCTTTTGCATAGCCGAGAAGTCAGAGTCATTAGGTCAAGCCGTCCAAGCCAAGGACCATTTGCATGTCTACTCCATCTTTCTAGAAGTAGATGTCTCAGAGTGGGAAACTCTCAAAATCACAAATTCAGCCAGTTTCATTGTGCAGGATGACAGCAGTGAACAGGATGGTATGGTCCCCGTCTCTGCAAGGAGGCAGAGGAGAGAGGATCGTACCTTATGTGGATGGCTCTAGATGTGCCTTGAGAACAGTGGCACCCTGAGCCCTGAGTATTATAAGTGACAACCAGGCTGGGTGGGGGCAGGTCTTTGAGCCCTGCTGGGTCCAGAGAGCCCCAGGACTTCAGTACGAGAGCAAAGGGACTCGTATACAGAGTACAGCAGGAAACGGACAGATCAGAATTGTGTTAACATGTCATCTTGCTGGGTGCTGCTCTCCTGGAAGCTGAGGCAGAAGGGACACCTGGAAATGAAGGTGTGACACTGGCTTCAGGCTTTCTCCTTCCACATGCCACATTTGCATTTTAACAGGGGCTTCTCTGCCTGCACCCTAAAAGTTGGGCTCTGTTAATAGAGTAGAAGATGCTGGGCTAGGGGGGTTCCTGCCACTTGTCCCTGCAGAGTTCTGATGCTGCCCCTAGGCACACAAGGGTCTGAAAACTGGGAAGGAACTTGAGCACTTAGGGTGGGGGATGCTGATCCCTAGCATAGGAGGAAGGCAGGAAGGGACAGCACAAAGAAAGAGCAGTCTTCTTGTGGATGCACAGGCACGTCTGCCTCGAAACAGAGCAGGGCTCCTGAGGTGCACCTGTGTGAGCGCCACCCTGGCCAGGACTTGGGGGAAAGGACCTTGGGGAGGGTTTTAAAGCCCTGTTTTCTCTGTGGAAAAAGTGACTGGCGGTCGTGGTCCCAGAGGCAGCGTGGTGGTGGGTGCGCGTGCGTTTGTGCATATTTGTGTGCATCTGTTTCGTCCGTGTGACTGTGTAGGACTGGGGAGGATGGAGGAGGCCTGGCCTGAGGTTGGGTCTTTCAGGCAGTGTCCTTACCGCCAGCAACTGCAGGGTCTGGTGGTTGAATCAGCCAACTCTCTCATCCCTCAGATTCCAAGCCCTAAACTCTGGGCGCCTCTCTCTACCCCATCAAGGCGACCAGTGCACCCAAGGCCACATCGGGCCCCAGCACTGCTCCACCACACAGGTAGACACAGCAGCACCCCTGTCCCAGCTCAATCTTGTGTCCTCACTGCTCACTCCCCCCAGGTCTGTGTGGGGACCCTACTCCAGCCACACTGCGGGGACATCAGCCTCCCAGGTCCCCTTTTGGCTACTGCCTTGCTCCCTCATCCTGGGTCTCTGCCTTCCTCTGCTCCCCACAGCACCTGCAGGAAACATCCTAACCCAAGACCAAGCCAGCTGGTCCACCCCCAGGCGCAGGATGGAGAAAATCACACCGCCTGTGGCCGAGGCTCCTTGGAAGCTCTTCCAGGGCTCCAGGCCTCCTCTTCCTTTCTCCTCTGTCCTCAGATGACCTCTCTGTCCTCAGCAAAAGGTCCTGCTCCTGCTTCCTTCCCCAGCATCTTCTGGCATCACCTGCCTGCCCCCCTTTCCAGCACAATTTGAATATTTGGGTCATGCACCCCACCGTCTTATCAGAGCAGCGAAGCTCCCCCATCCCCATCCGCTTCTCTCTCCCTTCTTCAGAAAGGGAGCAATTTGCTGTAAGTTTGCCAAAAACCACATCTCAGTGACTGAGTCCCACTGTGTTTAAAAAAACAAAGCCACAGTTGAAGAAAACCAAGTTGGCAAATGAGCGATTTCACAGACTACCAAATCACTGAACACTTACTTTTAATAACTTATGAAGAGTACCATAATACGTGTTTCATAGAAAGTTCCAAAATCTGCTAATGATTTTTTTTTCACCATTTTGGCTTTTGATTTTAGGTACTTGAGATGTTTTACTGAGAGTTTCTCTACCCAGTTTTAGATTGAATTTATAGGCATGTGGTTCCCATTTCTGAAGCTGACTACTTCTCAGTAGTTACTTATAAAGGTTTTGGAGATTCGTGAGGCCCTTTTAATTTTAACCTTTGGTTTGCAGAAAAGATGGTTTGCCCTTCGAGTGCAATTTTACACTAATTTGCATTTTCTCTATTTTTTCAAAGTGGTTTGGCAGTCAGCCAACTCAAAGTTTTTTCTGCATGCTAATTCCCACATATCCATGACAACTTCCCCAGTGATAGAATTCCAAACTGGGGAACTATAGTCCAATTTAGACACAAGTCTTTAAAATTAGAGTTGACAGTAAATGCAGTTAAGGGAAAACCCATCCATTGTCACCAAGAAAAAAAAATACTATGCATTCAAGAAGCTCCCCACTCCCTGAATATGGAAACTCACATAAAATGGACACTTCCCAGAAATAAGAGAAATCCATAGCAAAGACTGGTGAATATATACCTGATATGCATAAACCAAACTACACTATTGTAAGTGAAATAGAAAAACAAACTGAAGGGGAAATCCTTTGTGCTATGGAAACCAGAGTACACAACTCCCATAATTTCAAAAGTAATTAACCAAAACAATTTTTGGGCGAATTCCAGGGATCATTCATCAGGGAAACTGATCCTCTAGCAAATTGGTTTTCAGCAAAATTTTAGCCAATTGGCTTTGGTCTGTTTCTTCAACTTTTCCATTTTGTCCCAAGTGTTTCCCTCTGTAAGTCAAGCAACAGGTATATAGAGCCCCCCAATCCTGCCAGCCCCTTCGCGGTTACAGTCAATGAAATGGATTGGACTGTCAGCATAGTCAAAGGGAAACGGACATTCGGTCACCCTGTGCTTCCTCTAGCAGAATTTGTACTCTCATTTGCATTTTAATTCTGGGCTATTTCCTTCTCTTCTCCCCATATTGATCTAAGACCTTGTCTTTGATGAAGACCTCCAGATGCTACTCACATAGATGCGATTAGGAAAGACTCACCTCCAATGAGGTCTGAAGTCAGGGGGCCAAGCAGTGGTTTGAGAGGAATCCTCAGCATATCCTCTTTGCCAAGGCCTGGTTGGTTCTCTTTACCTCTCCACACCAGGCAGGCTGCTCGGGGCCGCTCCCTTTGGAGGCCCTCTTTCTGTCTGGTCGTGCTTTCTCCCTCTGGCAAGTCCCCCTTCAAATCCTTCCTCCTGTTGTTTTCTCCTGGATCACCTCTCCTGCCCTGCCCTTATTTCCATGGGATGAGGAAGAGCTCTCCTTCTGGGAACCTTTCTTGTCCAACTGCTCTGGTCAGGGCTTCTCCTTGGTGCTGTCCTTTCTTCCTGTCACTCTCTTAGAGATCAGTGATCCCAGCTGGGTCCCTAGCGATCACCTCTTCCATAACTGTGTCTGAGTTTCCTTCCACCTGTGGACTTAGCCAGCTCTTAGATGCTTCCCTGGAGTCCTGGGTCTTTGCCTTGGGCTCTGGACCATCCACGACAACACTGATTTGTCTCCTGGATGCCCAGAGTGCAGCACAGGCAAAACTAATCTCGTCCTCTTTTCTCCGAAGTGTCCACTGCCTAGACCAGGAAACTGGGGATCATCTTAAGGCCTCCCTTTCCCGCCACCACCAATTCCAAGTTGGGCAGCTGCGCCTCCTCACTGCCTCTGAGAGCGATTCCATCGCTCTCCCTCTTGGTCCCTGCTTGAACCCAAAGCATTTATCACTTCTCTCTTGGAGTCAGGCCATCACCCTCAGCCCATCTGTCTTCTAACCTATGCCTGAAACAGCTTCTGAGGGAATTTTTCTTTAGCCATCCCCTCTCTTCCCTGAAATGTCCGAAATCCTTCACAAAGCACAGAACTTTTCAAGAGAGCATTTCAAGCACACAGACTTTATACAGTTTTCCATCTTCTCTCTCCAGCCCCCGAATTCAGCTGGTGTCCATGTCATCTAAGAAGCTCCTCAAAATCCTGTCTTCTCTAGGTGTTCTGCGCTCAGCTAGCGAAATTCTCAACCTGCATTGCTCTAATCATGGACTTGGTTGCTGGGAGTCTCTACAGGGCAGGCGGACTCTGACCTGCTTTCATCACCCTGAGGTCTAGCAGGTGGGCGCCCTTCAGCAACGTTTCAACTGCGAGAGCAGCAAAACCTCAGACTTCTTGGCTCATGATGTTCCAGTGCTGACCTTGACTGTGTGGGAGGGGTAGAGGGCCTCACAGGGCACCTCAAAAACCAAGGCAGCCACAGCATGGCCAAACTCTTTGAAAGGCAAGGAGAGTCACTAAGAGGTGCAGCTTTTCCTCCTGCTTGGGAAAGTATAATTTTCTTTATTCTGTCTCCGGGACTCTGTTCAAGGGGCCACTACCCTGGGGCTTGGACAGAATAACGAGGCCATGAATGTGTTAACTGTGCATATATTTGAAGAAGAATTTGGCTCTGTCTCAGGCAGGAGGCTCATTTTGTATGCCAAGACTGCTTCCTCTGCCTTATCACACTTGGACTAGAGGCTCCGTGGTCTCTGCTTGGCTTACCGTCTCAGCACTGAGAGGCCAGGCGTGGTGGCACTTGGAAGGGACGAGTGGTTTAGTGCCTTCTTGAGTCAGGTGACCAGCCTTCCAGGGAACTGGCAGCGGGGCCACTCCTTAGATGTCACTGATCTGTGACCAAACACAGTCCAGGCAGGTCAAATTTTTTCCCAGTCCAGTGCCCATTGGCCACTCCAAGTAGAGATGATGTCATCAAGAGGACAGCCAAGCAGGAGATGGCAGCTGGTGCCCCAGTCCAGCCCAACAAGTCAGCTCCTGGGGGCAAGGGAGACAAGTGTCTAACTGACCATGACAGGACAGAACCCTTGCCAAGTCTTCTTCGAGAAAGGAGGGAGCCAGGTTAAAATAAAAACGAAGCTGGCTCTGTGAAGCATGGCATGCCTGGCATCAATGCCTAAGGGAGGCATTGCCAAAGCTTTCTGAAATACAGCTTTCAAAGGACCAGAAACTGAAAGGAAAGACAGGAGAGTGTTTATGTGGTCGAAAGCCACGGTGACATAACTGGTCTATGGAAAGTCATTCAACATCCACATTAGCAATCAAATTAAAATGGCCAGAACCGTGTTTTGGCTTACAACATTAGCCAAAATTAACACTGCTATGTCAATTCTCAATATGGGCAAGGGTATGGTGCCACTGTTAATTCGCACGAAGCTCTCGACAGTGAACATTTGTACAATCGCCCGCGGAGAACCATTTACCATGGTGTGTCAGGAACTGCAAAAGGGTTCGTGACCCTGTTTGCAAAGAAAATAATCCAAAATATGGAGGAAAGGAGCATCAGTATGTTGTCATTTTAATTGCCATTTTGACTGACATATGCAGTGCTCAAATTATCGTTCATTATAAATGTTTCAGTATTGTGTTACGTATTGAAAGGATGATTACGGTTCAGGTAGCAGTGTGAAGGTGTCCTTACAATAATGTCGTATGCATGCAAGGAATGATGACAAGTGAGCGAACCAATTTTCATAAGAAAGGGCAGCCCAAGTCGATGACAACTGTCATGGTGTCTGGGTGTAGGGGAAAGGAGGCATTATTTTTTCTTTTTCAAATTTAGCCCAATGTAGTACAATAAAATATTTTCTGAGACTTGAATGGCTAGGAGGAGACAAGGGTGAGATGACTTCTCAGGTGATTGGGAAGGGTGCTGATCTTCTAGGGACTGGGCTTGGTTTTAGACAGGACACAGG
>RJWT010045301.1:0-11594 GCA_004365215.1 Cuniculus paca
AGAGAGAGAGAGAAAGAAAGAAAAGAAATCGCCAGTACTCTAAAATGCTGATTTTCCTGTATAAATTTTGAGCCTACAAAGAAGCAAATTAGGGGCTTTTGAAAGATGTGGTTAATTTCCCAAATATTAATAAAACCCTAATTTCCTACAAGGTTTGGGAGGTTGGTCTAAAGGAGGTGGCTGTGTAAACATGAGCTGTTGGGCATTCTTCATCTCTGCAACATTTTCTGTACAGACCACACTGTTGGATTGCAACTGGATGACTTCTGGCTTTGTCTTTAGAGGACCCCTCTGCCTTCTGAGTTTAGGATTCTTGGGCAGGAGCCAGAACACCCACTGAAAGTCCTCCAAGAGGACTTCTCTGAGAGCGTCTTCTTCCCTAAGCCATGTGGATCTTTTAAGTTCATCTCTATTTCTTCACTAATTAGGAAATGTCTCTGAGATCTCTTCTTATTCATAGGAATGTAACCATGTGTGGACTTCTGAAGATCCCTGAAGAAACGTATTTACTTCTGATTTGAATCTGGAAGGATTGCCGACTCATGGAGGCTGAGTTACAATCACTCTGACCTTTGGAGACTTGTCACGGCTATTTCCAGGTTGAGTTCCTAATTGGTTTGGTTCCTAATCAGGCAGTGTCTGCCCAACAAGCATCCATCTCAGGAATAGAAATGGATGATTACCAGGGTGTCTATTACAGTGTGTAAGGGAGCTGAGGAGGAATCTTCTCTTTTCCTGAAGGTCTTGCTTAGGTATCAATAATTTCTCACTTAACAAGCAATGCAGATTCAACTAAATTCCATTAGATTCATTTGCACAATTCTCTTTTGCATAAGCATTCCAATAATTTACCTAATGCATGTATCTCTCTGATAGCTAAGTCAGTGTCTCTCTTTCTTTTTTCTTTATCTTTTTATTGGTACATATTTGTAGTCCATAATGTTTATATTCTTTATGGGAAATTGGTACAAGATCTGGTCTGGGTGACATGATCTGAGATATATATATATATATATATTGACATCTAGAAGACAGAAGTGGCTTATGTGTGGATATATATATCAAGAGCCAAGAAGATTTGTAATCATCATGTGAGGATGGACTTAACATAAAAGACTTTTGTGGGCTGTCTTGTTGGGCCCAGAGCAGATGATAGGAGTGGGGATTTCCCTGAGTGTAAAAATAGAAAGGAGAGTTCCTTGTATACAAAACTATGAGTGCTGAAACAGCATGCTTCAGGACTGAACTTGTGAACTGTCCTCTGTTGCCTGTAAATTTTCATCAACATCTCTTTATAGTCTAGCCACAGTAGGCTTGCACTTCCCAGAAGCATGTGCATAAGATGACTGATTGGCCAGGTTGCTTCTAATAGGGCTCAGACAGGTCCCTCCAAATACATCTCAGCTGAGCAATAAAATCACACCCTCAACTCTCTCCTGTCATCTCCCTATGCGTCCACCACATACCCACCTGGCCCCGTAAGGAAAGCACCAGCACTCCTTTCGAATCAGCCCCTTGTTTTACTTTGCCAGCAGTGACCTATGTCATCACTCAACCTAGCCTTCTGTTTCCATTGCCCCTTCCCCTCCCTCCTCACTATCTACTTGCTTTATCTGCTGCCCCACCTTCTTCTGTTTCCTTCATTTTTACCTCAGCTTGGTTCTGCAATGCCTCTTGTAGGCTGCACTATGCAGTGTACCTTGTGTCTCTGTCAAGTCTTGGTCACTTCTCCTTCCCCGACATCATCATGCTACATGCCAAAAGATCTTTTTTAGGATCTTGCTGAGCTGCCACTGTTTCTTTGTGTTCCCACTGCTAGAGTTTTAGTAAAATGCACCCCTCCCTGGAATGTCTTCCTATTTCACTTCATCCTTTGTTTCCCTCAACCTGTAAGCTCCTTCTCAGTGTTTCTCCTCTTTGAAGCCTTTCTTCCCCCTCTTCCATCACGTTCCTGATAATACATCTTGGTGGGATTTTCTCTGCCCTGCAAGCTCCCATGGCTCCCTGGCTACACTGCTATACAGAGCCCGCCACATGTATATGCTTTGATGCTGCCATTTCTGAAGTCTGCAGTAGGATACATCTGTGACTCCTGCCCTGAGCTTGTGTCTCCAGCACCCAGCCATCACATGTGGGGACTTAGCAAATCCCCATCAACATGTCTCCTACTTAACCTTTGAGAAGCCTCATATACTCAAAAGAGGAGCTTGACTCCCAACTACAGAAGCTCTCTAGTTTCATCTGTAATATACTTGGTAGAAACCCCCTCCCTGGCGTGCTAGCAATGCCTTACTTCCCTCTTCCCTAGGGAAGATAACGGGTTTCTTCCACCAGCACATCTCTTGGGGCATTCAGTCAGCTTGTGGGATGGGGGAAAAGAGACAGAGTGCCTGTGCCTACACTGTCATGTTTCCCTAGATTGCCTTATTAGATTTGGTGGTTTATATCTGTCTAGCTTAACAGGTCTGTAGATTCTGAGTACAGGAACCATGACTTAATCATCTCCTTAATCATTGCTCCCTGAGTCAATTCCCCTGTCTGATATGTCTGAAATGCTCAATGTATTTTTGCTGCAGGAATTAATTTTCAAAAGCAATATTTTATGTAATCCCTTAGTCTCATGTATTTGTTTTACCTGCAAAGATATATAGTGGTCAAATGAAGCAACAGACAGTTGTGAAGGAAGTCAACAGCAAAGGAAACATCCCAGCACTTGTTACAGACAGAAGATCAATGCCCTTATGAACTCAGCTGCTGAAGTTATTTAATCTCTCTAAGCCTATTTTCTCACTTGGAAAGCACTGCTATTACCACCACTAGTCTCAAGGGCTATGAGAATTAGATGGGCAAATACATATAAGATGCTTAGAATGGGCTGGGACATAGAAAACTCAATAAATGTTAGTTATTAGTGTTATAGCCCTGATATATTTTCTAATGGGTTTTTTAGACTTCGTTGATATGTACCAAATAGGGCAGGAGGAGAGTAGAAATAGCCTTTTAAGGGTGTGTCTGGATGACTTATATTAACTTCCTTGCTGCTCTGCTAGAAAGCTCCTGTAAAACTCTATGTATTTCTCCCATACAGTGCTTACTACCCTCAAACACAGTCACCTCACTGCTGACACTAGTGTGATGGATACCAGGAATATCCATCCAGTCTTCCATGCTTTTGCTATCCCAGGTGCAAAATACTATCATAACATGTACTTGAAACCTGAAAAAGATCTTTACTCTTGTGAGCTTAATGTTTTACCTATAAATGTGACCTCATTTGCCTCTGGTACATGGCTTTGATACAGGTGCATGATCAAGTATAATTGCTCAGCAGTGTACTTTGGGGTGGGGATTGAGCTCAACTGAGAATTCTGGTCTCCTGACTCATTGGGCATCAACTCACCCATTTACCTAGGCTGACTCACTCTCGACAAGTCAAATTCCTCAAATTCTTTCATGGTTATTTTAAGGTTGGGTGTTCATACACCCAAATCCCTATGAGGACAAATTTCCTAGAACTAGAAAGCAATAGAAGTTCTATATGCCCTCATTAACTGAAAAAAATATCAAGAATTTTTTCTTTTGTAGCAACTGAAATAAAAATTACCACACTTCTTTATTTTATTTTATCGCCTTGGTACTGGGGATTGAACTCAGGGCCTATGTCTTATTTTTCATTTTGAGATAGGGTCTCATGAAGTCTGCTAAGCTCCCCAGCTTGGACTTAAATTTATAATCCCCTTGCTTCAGCCTTTCAGAGTTCTAGGATTACAAGAGTATTCCATCATGCCCACTAAAATATTGGACGGCCTTTTCTTTTCTTTTTTGAGACAGGGTCTTGCTATGTAGTTTACATTGTCCTTGGGCTCACTATGTAGCCCAGGATGACCTCAAACTCATGCGATTCTCCTGTCTCAGCCTCCCAAGTGCTGGGATTACAGGCATGCACGACCATGCCTGGTTTCAACAGCATTTTCATTGCTATAATTCACTTGGAAATGTCTCAGTAGCAGAGGAAGGTGTCCCAATAAAATAACTACTTGCATCAAAACCTCTAATACTTAGAAGAAGGAATATAGAGTAATAAGTAGTAAACTTGGAAATGAGAAAAAACTCTCATTGGTTTAAAATTCTGTCTACTTAACTGGACAAACATTGGCTTAGTAAATTTTGGCAGATTATACTACATCTATAGCATTTGCATTTTTTGTATGAGGCAGAAAGGTATCTTAGGTAAAAAGAGACTATATGTATGTAGGTCTACACATATAACTATGAATGCATATGTGTGCAAGATAGATAAATATACTACTAATCTTTGTTAGTTCATTGGAAGGAACAGTTTGTCATTGTTTGATTGTTTCATCATTTTTCTATGCCTAGCTCTTGTAACCTGAACAACTGCTTCTAAGATAATGGTAAACAATGTATTAACTAGTGTTTTCTTACTGTTTTTTTAAATTCTGTATTTCTATCCTTTTTTCTGCTTTGCTTTTTAAAATAAAAAAGTGACACTGCTACTAAAAGTAACATATAATAAAAAGTAATTTTTCTTGCAAAGTGCACAGGAGAAAGATGGCAACTAGTGAAAAATAACATAATTGAATAGTATTTTACTCTGTTTCTGATCTCTGAGAAGTAATATATTAAAAAGAGTCAAGTTAAATATTAGCCTCTTGCCCACAAATATGGGTTCAAGTTCTGTATCGTTTTTATCCTTTTTTTGTTTTGTTTTTAAAATAAAATTTAAAAAAAGCGAATCAAAACAATGCATATAAACTGAAGAAATATTATACAGTGACAAAAGAAACACAAGTCTAACAATCAGTCATCTGTTGGAATGAGGAATTTGTTGACAGATAGCACTGCCCTCCTACCTGCAAATGTTAGCAAGGGCCCCTCCCCCAAAACCATGATCTCTGTAAACAAAATCACCCCACAACAACAGTGCCAAACAAACCTAAAAATAGAAAGAAATCACATGAAATGACACTATTAATATTCTGATACTAACTTTAATGCGTGACACGAAAGCAGAGAGCAGATCAAAATATTCACCCTCAAGAAAATTGTTCTAATCTTTGTGGTGTTGTCATAAATCTTAACCTTTCACTTAAAAGCCTTCATGTATTGGTTTCATCTTGCCCTTCCCACACCACAGGACTCTGAAGGAGTCCTAGCCTATCAGGACTTCTCTGCTGAGTACACCGTGGGGTACACCTCTGTTGCTCTGTTTATGGGACTCCTTCTGTTCCCAATGCCTTGTCCATCTCTTCCCATCCACAATTTGCCATCTTTCAAATGTCTCATCCATCATGGACCTGTTATGTATTGACTCATTCAGAATTCCTTCTGCTCAGCTGAAACTAATCTCTTCCACAATTTTTTCCATGATAAAAGCAAGAAATGTATGATTGGTTCCTTTCTTATAAGACTTCTTATATGGTGGTATTTTAGTTCACAAACTTCATTCTTTCCATGATTCTGGTTGCAGAGTTTATTCCATGATTCTCATTGCAACCAAACTGCACACATACTATGGAACAAATTCTGTGACCAAAATCACGGAAAGAATTAAGTTCGTGAACTGAGGTACCACTGTATTTAGCCAAGTAGGAAGCTTTGAACTTTTGTTCCTACTTTGGAATGGCTGTGTCTTACTCATCTTTGCTGCTGTTTGAGCTCTCTCTCATAGTGTAACAGGTGACCTCGAAATTTAAATGCCAGTCATTTACTTGCTCTGTGTCTATAATTTGAGCAGTGCTAAGTTGGATGGGTCATCTGTATTTCACAAGGTGTCGACTGGGGCCACATAGGTCTGGGGCCTCAGCAGGGCCAACTGGGCCAGCTAAAGCTTCTGTGCATGGGGTCTTTATCCTCCAGAAAGTATCCTCTGCTTGTCTGCATGGAAGCTCCACTCTGAAAATTAAGAGAGGGACTTCAAGATCCTTTGAGGGTCAGGCATACAACAACACACTTCTCCTGAATTCAGTTGTTCAAAGAAGATTTTAAGACCAGCTCTGCCACATCTGGTAGGGAATAAACTACTGATCAGAAGACCTGTAGGAATTTGTGACTCTTTATAACATTTTACCATGCCTATCCTCTAAAGTGCTTAGCACTAAGAACTGGGTACAGATGGTCAAGAAATGTTTATTGAACTTCAGTGAAAAAACTTGACATCTTGTAGGCTAAAAATAAAAATTCTGTATTATATCCAAGAATGATGTTTCTAGATTACTAGTTTTCAAACTTTAGTGTGCAGGAGAATCACACAGCTTGTTGAAGTGCAGAGTCTGGGGCTTCTCTTCTAGGAATAGGGAGGGAGGTGAGTTTCAGGGACCCGCATTTCATAAATCACCCATGTGACCACTGCAGATGGTCCCTGGGACACACTTGGGAAATTCTGACATGGATGCATTCTGCTGTGACAATGCAGACTGACATGGTTGTAAGAATATATGTGTACTTACTATCACAAAGGTTATGATCACATTTTATTTCAAAATATAGTTTGAAAGTATGATTTATGACTTATGACTTTAGAAAATCCTATGAAGTAGATAATATATTACTAGATATTTGTGTAATAATATTTTAAATTATCATGCATTCATAATGTGATTAACTCTTAAGGACATTTGGCATATGTTTTCTCTTTAGATTTTCCGCCTTAATAACTGTCCTGTGGACAGGACAACTATGATCGTTATCTCCGCTGTCACTGCTGTTGATGTGAAAAAGAAAGCAGAAGGGCAGCAGATGAAGGGTGAGCAGAAGGGCGTGGCCAGGGGTAAGAGCCTCAAGGAGAGGCCAGACCCTTCAGGCTGCATGTCCTCTGTGCCCCTGCCTATCTGTCCTCCCTGCATTTCTAGTCTCTCTAAGGTGCCTGACCAGCTGCAGCAGGTAGACTGGGGGTCTTCAACTTCTTTTCTTGTCAGTCTGCAGGCAGTTGGGTATACAGAACCAGAGGTCATCAAGTGTCACTTTGAAGAAACTATATACCCTGGGTCTACAAATTTAAAAATTGGGGGTATAATGTTTTCCCTTCTCCTCTTTCAACTGCTCATTTCAACATTCCTGCTTCCTGACAGCAGCTACCTCAAGGAGGATTCCTTGTGACTTTGTATCCACCTATGAATTTGCTTCTTAGGACAACGGACATGCCAGTCAACAATGCTGCTCTTAAATTTACTCATCTGTAATGTGATGATAATAATGTTTACCTAGTGAAATAATCTTTAAGATTAAATGAGATAACATATGAAAAACTCTGTAAGCTAATAAAACTATATTATATACATATATTCTAAATAGTCTCATGACTATTAAGAGAGCTCACCTATGTCATTTCTATAGTAGTATATCTAAACTAAGTCTCCATTGCTTGCAAATCACAGTGCTATTTTACAGACAAAATCAAATGCTGTCAGTTAAATGGGAACCCAATGCTTCCTCAGCACCTTGAAATCTTACTGTAATCCTTATTGACAGAGTTGTTTTAGACTTAACTAGGGAAAACAATGGAATGAATGGGTGCGTGCGTGCGTGTGTGTGTGTGTGTGTGTGTGTGTGTGTGTGTGTGTAGAAACTGGTGTCAGGTTTTGTGGCAATGATGTAAGTGGGAGATTAAGAGAGGATTCCAAAGGGAATTAAAAATACCCTTCAAATTTTGAGAAATCTCTGGAAAGACTTGGATTCCCATAGTCTACGAAATGGTAAGTACAAAGATACTGCCTTGCATAGGAAGTAAATTTAATTAATTTGTGAGTCTGTTCTTTGTATCAAAATTCCCTCTGCAAAGATGATTTTCCCTGTAAATCTGTTGTGTCACTGGCCCAGGAGCTCTTTCTAAGACTTTGGGTACTCTATCTTCTTAATGTACCAATAGTACGGTTCTTCCTGCCAGGTAGGTACTTAGTAAGGTAATGCTTTCCAGATAAAATTGGGACATCAACTTCAGGCTTGGCTCGGTGCTTCACTGAGAAAGGAAGGTTGGCATCCCTGGACATGAGGCTCCATCATCCTCCTGTCAGTATACAAATGGGCATAGGGACCCAGGAATCACTGAACACACGGAGGCATATATAGATTTGTAAATGTGGCAGCCGCAGGATAAAAACCAATTCAATCATTTACCAACTATGTAGTCCTGGACAAAAGACTTAATCTCTCTGTGACTATGTTTCCATAGTAAACAGAATATAATAGATCTACTTCCTAGAAGGTCTCTGAAGGGTCGGTCTATGTTTACACTATGAAGATTAAATGAATTAAACCATGGAAAATGCTTATCACAGTGTTTGATGGAAAAGGTAGCTACTATGATCACAGAGGGTTTTTTTTGAAATACCTTTAGAAGTTCTCTCTTATGAAAATATGGTGGTAATTTCTGGCATGGATTACCTGACATGGTCCAGAAGAAACCTAAAGTACTGGGCAAGTAGGTAAAGTGACACTCACCTTCCTTTTTGCCATTATTCAATAAACACTTGCTGAACCCAGTAGCTACGTTGCAAAGCACAGTGCTGGGTACACAGAGTGACACAGTCCTTGCTCTACATGAGCCATGACCTTCAGAAGGGGCCACACCTCTCCTGCTAAAGGGCAGTCAGGGAAGGAGGCTTTGAAATGCTAGGCTCCACCTTCCTGCCTTGTATCTTATGAACAGAGTGACATGACCAGTTAACATGAACTTGATGTTAGACCGTAGCTAACACATACCTTTTCACTTGTGTTGGGCTAACACCACACCCCACTTCCTTCTGAGGGTGTGTGACACTTTTCAAAGAAAATACAGTATTGAGTAGTATCACCACAGCAAGCGGAAATGGCAGTACTTAGTCTTCAGTTGAGCCAACAGTTTTGTCCCTGGTGTATACACGGACTCCTCTAACTGCTAGCAAGAGCAGGCGATGGTGGTCTGGGTCAGTGCCATCGCATGAAGGATGTGGTGAGTATAAGCAGAGTGGCCCAGGCAAGGTGGCGAGGGGGCAAACTCAGAGCTGGGATGCATTCGGGTGGATGTGTGTAGAGATCTCTGTGAATTGTCCACATCTTGTTGTTGCACATAGAAATGCCCCTAGTTGACAAATGAGCATCTTGTAAAAGCTTGTTTGCAAACATTTGGAATGTCAAGTCCACAGCAAGTGTGAAGCCAGGTAATATTTAGATTCTCACATCAGCCCATTCATTAATCACTAAACTGTTCATTCATAAGGAAGCCAAAATTAATTTGTAAAACTGATTGCCTAGGAGGCATTGTTCTCGCATACAGGATTCTCTGTTTTTCTTCCTGTGACATTTCAGATTGACTCTGGGTGGAGTAGTGCATTTGGGGCCTAATTTCTGAATCTAAAAACTATGAATTGGTTTTACTGTGGAAATTTGTTTTACTATATGAACTCGCTTTACTGTATTCCCAGCTGCAGCTACAACATTACCTCTCTGCAAGATAAAGTCACTAGCTGATTGTTTCTCAAACTGTGGTCCTTGGGGGAACATCAGTGTCACCTGGGAACTCTTCTGAAATGCAAACCTCTAGCCCTTCTTGGTTCATGCCTGATGAATCAGAAGCTGCAGGGTGGGGCTCAGCAATCTGAACTTTAGGAAGGCACACCCCAGTCAGCGAAGCTGTGTGAGACATAAACCAAAGCTAGGTCTGAATCTTCCTCATCTTTGTTGGCTCAGCATCCAGTACAGTACCTGGGTCTTCTGTGATTCAAAGTCATTGCTTCTCAGCCAGGAAAAAGGTTGCCTCCCTGGAGACATTTGGTCAAGTCTGGAGATATTTTTGGTTGTCACAAATTAGAGGCAAGAGATGCAACCAACACCTAGTAGGTTAAAGCTAGAGATAGTGCCAGATAATCTGTAGTGTGTGCAGATACTCCCCCAACAGATACCCCCATGGTGCTGAGACTGAGAAACCTTGTTCTAAATTTGTATTAAATGTGGCAATACCAAGAATACCTCCCCAGTCTATTTCTCACAATCTCCCATCATGTCCTCAAGATTAGTGAATTGTAGGCCCAAAGTGAAGAGGGAATAGTAGATTAGGGAAGTCTGCTTTTCTCTTTACCATATTCCTCTCTCATTTGAGGACCTCAGGTAACACAGACTTTGACATGTAATATGACCACAATAAGTATCCTGAACAAGTGAATGAATGAGTTAGTTATAATAAGGAAATAAACAAATCAATTGGGGATATTTTTATTCTCTTCTCCTCTCCTCTTCCTCCTTCCTGTCTCTGTCTCTGTCTCTTTGTGTCTCTATCTTTCTCTTTTTCTCCCATTTTGAAAGCTGAGATGGTCCTTAGTGGTCAAATAGTTTGGTCTCTTGTGCAACAGATGAGGGAACTGAGCCTCAGACCAATCAATGCAAGTGATCCAAGCTACCTGTTCAGTTCATGGGTAGAAGTGGAACCAGGTGCCAAATGCCTGTCATCTTTCCACTGTCTTGTTGTCTTAGTGGTCTACAGATCCCTTAGCAGGAATCTGATTTTACATGAGTGACTGGGTTTGCTCCTGCACAGAATCTCAGTCCCACTTGAGCTGAAAGAACAGCTTCATCAACCAGATGGCAGCATCCTAGTCCACTCATACTTCATATCTGTGATTTGGATTAGTTTTGCTAATTTCAAACTGTTCCAGCCTCAAATGCAGCAGCCAGGTGAGCGAGCTCAGCTAAGTGCTCATCATTCACACCCCACAGGGCTCTCTTCCATGCTCATCATACACGCAGAATGGGAAGGGATCATCACCGTCCCTAACCATTTTTGGGGGGTGGAGAAGGAAAGGGTAAATAATGAGAACCAAACGAGGCACCAGATTCCGTGTCCTGTTTCATCCACACAGCTGATAGTGTAAAACAAACCCAAATACCTTTCTGGCAAAAGTGATTTCCCAAAGTCTAAAAATTTGAAATTCATACTTTTTTCCCTAGGGTAAGGAGCCAGGGAGGGAAGTGTATGCACAGCTGGTGTGCCATTAGGCTGCAAGGAGGAAAAGGGCTAAATCTCAGAGACACAAAGTTTCCTCTTTGAAAGAGCAAAGCCTAGGACATCTTGGTGCTATCCATCTTCACCCCATTCTGAGTCTCCCGGGAGCTCAGAACTGAGCACAAGCTCACTGAGCCGATGCAAGCACATGCGACAGAGCGATGGGGCAGGAGGCCTGACTGGAGGGGTGTTAGAAGAGGAGCTGTGCCCTCTGCTCTTAGCTCTTCCCCAGGGTATGTGTTGAGTCCCTAGACAAGGGTCAGAGATCATTTTCTTCCTTGTTTTTGTTTATTTTTAAAAATAAAACTTCGCCTTGTTTTAGAAGAATTGAAATCAATATGCAATATTAATCTTTACTTCTGCTACCTTTTAGGGAATCGAATAAGAATAAGGACTAACTAAGTCTGACATTTACTCAAAGTGCTTTTGAGACAGTCAGAGAGTGTGCTGGGGATAAAGAACAGGTGCACCACCCAGATTTATAGCAGCACAATTTGTAATAGCTAAATCTTGGAAACAACCCAAATGCCCATCAATTGAGAAATGAATAAAAAAGATGTGGTACTTTTATACAATGGAGTACTATTCAGTTATAAAG
>RJWT010045302.1:0-11639 GCA_004365215.1 Cuniculus paca
GTCAACTCTCCTCTTCCCAGATAGTTGAATCCAGATGGGTTGGTCTGGGCGAAGGGTGTCAGGCTGCCTCAGCAGAAGGCCAGGTGCATTGCCAGAGCTAAAAGCAGAGTAGGACATTGATGCCCACAGGAGGGCAACCCAGGGTGACTCTCAGGTCTAGGCAGGGTGAGGACGGAGGTCCATGCAGCAGGGATAAGGAGAAGGCAAGCCTAAGGGGCATATAGTAGTCTAAGGAGGTCCAGGAGACTGTTCCCAATGAGGGGAAAGGAACAGTTCAGATGAGCTCTGTTCCAAAAGCAAAGAACACACTAGCACCCTGGTCTTGTTTTTTAAGTACCATTCTCCACTGAAAGAATTTAGAACTCTTTTTAAAGATAGCGCTGGTACACTACCCATACATTAGGAGGTGGCATCATTGTGTACCTAAAAGCAAAGAAATGCTCACAGAATGATGAGTTGTATTAAAAGGATGTAAAAGACATCTTGAGGCTCAAGGATCTCTCATAGCCTAAGAAGGGGAAAATAGTAATACAGTACTGTGGTATGTATATATTATATCACAGTACTTTTATTATATATTTTATTTAATATATGATACATATTTATATATAGGTTATATATAATAGTTATATATAAAATTCTGTATCTAGTGGGTATATTTATGTGCAAAATTACATATATATAATAAAATTTTGGCTGGCCTCAGACTTGCAGCAGTCTTCCTGCTTCAGCCTCCTATGAGCTGGGATTACAGGCATGGGCCACTATGCCCACAGTTAGATTAGATTTTTTTTTTTTTTTGGAGACAGGGTCTTGCCATGTAGTTGAAGCTGGCCTTGAATGCACTACCTAGCACAGGCTGGTAGTGAACTCATAGCAATCCTCCTGCCTCAGCCTCCTGAGTGCTGGAATTATAGGTGTGTACCATTATGCCTCATCACAATTAGATATTTTGACCCTTTGAATAAAATAGAAAATCTGTGGGTCTCTATTGATACTTTAGAATAAAGTTTAATGAAGACTAGGACATTTCCGTAGACTCAAAGCATCGCCCCAAAAATCTCACTAGTTACAGTGGGGGAAAACTGAAGAGACGAAGCCTGGTGGCTCCCATCTTTATCAAGTCAAGGTGAGCATCGCCACCCATGGAACAGTTAGAGCCTGCGCCTCTCAGTTGGTTGCATTGAGAACATTGTCACTTCTCTGCTATTTCTGCCACAGATGCATAACTGGAATTTAATCATAAAGAAACATTAAACCTAAATTGAAGGAAAGTCTTCAAAATAACTGGGAATGCTTTACAGGTACCAAGGTCATATAAGTTAAAGAAGACTGAGGAACTGTTGAGACTCAAGGAGATTAAAGGAACAGGAGAGTGAAGAGTCCCTGAGGGTTCCGGACAGGACCCCTGTGTAGTAAGGACATCCTGGGCACAAGTGGGGACACGTGGAGTCTAAGGGATGGGACAGTAGTAGTGGGTCATAATTTTGAGTGGTTTATTGTTCTAGAGGAGAGCAGTCTGTAGAAAATACAAATTTCTGGGTGTTATGGGGCATTCTGCTGACAAATTTTGAGTGTTTCAGGGAAATTTTTGTTTTTCCTTACAATTTTTCTGTAAATTTGAAAACATGGAAGTAGCAATGTCAGAGAATGCAGAGAGTATTCTCCCCAAATGAACCTATTTTGGGAGCCAGGGTCACCCAGAGAGGGCTGTTTATTTAGATGACCCAACAAGGGAAAACAAGAGCTGAGAATTACTGACCAAAACTATCTGAAATTTTTATAAAGTGAAACTTGTTTTAAAGTTTAGTTAATATAGAGGAAAAATAAAATTAAAATAATGTGATCTTTCGCCGTGCACTAAAGTTCGAAATGGATCAGAGATTTTTTTTTTCTCTTTCTTTCTTTCTTTCTTTTTTTTTTATTTTTTATTTATTTATTTATTTTGGTCTTTTTGAAATAGGGTCTCCCTATGCAGTTCAGGCTGGCCTTGGGCTCACTTTGTAGCCCAGGCTGGTCTTGAACTTGCAACAATCCTGCTTCCTCAGCCTCTTGAGTACTGGGATTATAAGAGTACACCACCATGCCCAGCCTGGATCAGAGATCTTAATATTAAAGCAGAAACGTTAAATCTGCTGGAAGAGAGAGTAGGTAAAACTCTTGAAGATGTTGGTGTAAGCAAAGATTTTATAAACAAAACCCCAGTTGCACAGGAACTATCACAAAGAATCAACAACTGGGATTTCATCCTACTGAAAAGCTTTTGCATAGCAAGAGAAACCACCAACAGAGTGAAGACACCACTCACAGCATGGGAGAAAATGTTTGCCAGTTGTTCCTGAGACAAAGGATTACTATCGAGAACGTATAAAAAACAAAAAAATCAGTCTTCCCAAATTTAAAAACTCAATTCAAAAATCGAAATCTGAGATGAATACACACTCCTCAGAGGAAGAAATACAAACAGCAAATGTGTGAAAAAATGTTCAGCATCATTGGTCATTCAAAAGATGCAGATTAAAACATCCTGAAATTCTACCTCACCCCAGAAAGGATGACTGTTACCAAGAAATCGAGCAATAAATGCTGGAGGGGCTGTGGGGAAAAAGGAATCCTTCTTTCAGTGTGGAGATTCCTCAAAAAACTAGGATTGGAGGTCCTATTTGACTCAGCTATTCCCCACCTGGGTATCATCCCAGAAGAATTAAAAACATCATACCACAGCAATATATACACACCCATTTTTATAGCAGCACCATTTGTAATAGTTAGATCTTGGAAACAACTTAAATGCCCATTGACTGAGGAATGGATAAAAAAAGATGTATTTTTACACAACTGAGTACTACTCAGCCATAAAGAAGGACAAACTGGAGACTTTTATAGGTAAATGTATACAACTTGAGACCATACTCATAATTGAAATAAACCAGATGCGTATGTGTAAACATCGCATTGTCTCACTAGTGTGAGAAGCTGAAAGAACATATGTATATGTATGTTAATAAGATAGTTATACTACTGCTTTCTCTGAATTCATTGAAGAGAAAGATTTGTGCTGGTACTGTTCAGACAATTGAATGTAGGTATCTTGTGCTTTCGGTGAATGACTTGGGGATGGCAATGTGCAGTGTATTTACCATTGTTGCCCCCTGATTGACATGTTCTGAAATTTTTATTTTTTTCTCTTTGAAATAAAATGAATTTTAAAAAATAAAATAAAATAATGTGCTTACAAGAGCTTGCAGAGCTGGGGCAAGGCTACTCAAAAGACTGCATATGCTCTGAATCAGATTTTTGTTTCTTTTTTCCTTTCTTTTTTTTTTTTTTTGAGACAGGATCTCACAATATAGTGCCAGCTGGGCTTGGACTCCTGAGTGCTTCTGGTATTACAGACATGCACCATTACCCTTGGCCTCTGAATCAGATTCAGGCTAGCCTTCAGCTCACTTTGTAATCCTCACTGTTCTTGAACTCGCAGTGATCCTCCTGCCTCAGCCTCCTGACTGCTGGGATTACAGGTGTGTGCCACAACTTCTGGCCTCTGAGTCAGATTTAACATAGGACACAGAAATTTACAAGGTTGGCCTACAGTGGCCCCCTCACAGAGTCGAATGTAGAAGAGTGCGAAAGATCTGTCCATGCATTAGAGATCCAAGAGATCTGACCAGAGCCTGGCGCCCATGGCAATGTCTCCTGCAGGTTCGCATCTGGAAGCCAAAGGATCCATGATGGAACACTGAATGGTCTCTGCTGGGAGGTCAAGGGGTTGGTGCTGGAAGCTAAAGAATCCTCATCGAAAGCCTGGTGATGATGCCCAAGGGGAAGATGAGCTCCTCCAAGGAGAATGGCGGACATCCTTGGTGACAGCAAGGACATAGAGCCTCCAAAGAGAATTTCTTTTGGCACCAGGGATCGAACTCACAACCTCATGCTTGCTAGGCAGGCGCTTAGGCCACTGAGCTAAATCCCCAGCCCCATTCTCCTTTTTCACTGTTCAGAAAACAGTCCTCCTTAAATTGGGTTTTCATGCCCAGAACCGTGCTGACTCAGTTCACCTGGACATTCCCCAGTCAGGTTGACAATCAGTTAACCAAATAATTATGAGTCTTTAAAAAATGTTTAATTGACACATAATTGTACATATTTATGAGGTAGTGTCATTTCAATACATATATAAATTGTGTAATGATTAGGTTAGGGATATTCATCCCTTGAAAGATTTATCATTTTGTGATCATTCAACCGTCTCTCTACTAGCTATCTTGAAATATGCAATTAATTGTTGTCACTTGTTGCCCTGATCTGTAGAACATCAGAAGTAATTCTGCCTAGTTGGGAGGCTGACACAGGAGAATCACTAGAAGTTTGAGACTAGCCTCGGCTACATAGTGAGTTCAAAGCCAGCTTGGACTACATGGTGAGGCCCTATCTCAGTACCACCACTGCCACATGTGGTGCATGCCTGCAATCCCAACACTCAGGAGACTGAGGCAGGAGGACTACTGTGAGTTCAAGGCCAGCCTGGGCTACATAGTGAGGCCCTATTTTTAAAAAAAACACAACAGACAAAAAAACACCACCGTCACCACCCCTTCCCCCACAAAAGAAATTATTCTTTCTGTCCAACTGCTTCCCTTTACTCATTAATGATCCTGTCTTTATTCTCTTCCCATACCCTTCCTGGGCTCTGGTAACTGCTGTTCTCCTTTTCACTTCTGAGATTAGCTTTTTAGTGAGAATGTGCAGCATTTCTTTTTCTGTGCCTGACTTACTTTGTTTAACATAATGTCCTTCATGTCCACCCATGTCACTGCAAGTGAGAGCATTTCATTTTTTATGACAAGATAACTTTCCATCGTGTGGATGTACTACACTCTCTTCTAGGTTGGTTTCCTGTTTTTGCTTTTGTGAATTGTGCTACAGTTAACAGGAGTACAAATGCAGATGGATCTTTGATGCACTGATTTCATTTCCTTTGAATGTATACCCAGTTGTAGAAGTGTTGAATCATGCAGTAGTTCAGTTTTCCTAAACATAACAAAGAGTATACGAATCAGTCATTCCTGAGCTTAGATTTGCATAAATAAGATTTTGTATTTTTGTGAAAATTAGGGCTCATACATTCAGCACATTTATTGAGCACCTATAATTTGCTAAATGTGTGCTGGGCACTGAGAATATAAATGTGATACAAGATAGGTGAGGCCCTGCCCTCATGAAGATAGATAGATGTATAGATATATATGTAGATATGTATATCCATAGATATATAGATATATATATTTAACAAAGTGGGTATATATAGAATGTAGATAATATTTTATAATTTTAATTTAATGTATTGTGAACATTTCCCCATGATATTTAAAAGTTTTCAAAGAACACTTAAAGTGAGGCAGGTGGGTGTGGTAGCACTTGCCTGTATTCCCAAAACTCTGGGAGGCTGAGGCAAGAGGATCCCAATTTCCAGCTCAACCTGGACAACTTAGTGATTTATGAAGACCTCGTCTTGAAATAAATAAACAATAAAAGTCCAAGGGTACAGCTCAGTGTGAAGATTCTGGGTTCAATTCCCAGGGCCACAGTAAAAAAGAAAGCAAGGCCATTTAGAGTGGTACTCTGAAACTCAGTGAAATAGTTCCTATATTTAAAACATGTATCAAGCATTGAAACAGCAGAGTTTTACCACCTGAGTCTGTCTTTGATCTCGGTTAGAAGTTACTGTTTTTTTGCGGCATCGGGGATTGAACTCACAATCTTGCGCTTGCCGGGCAGGTGCTTAGACCGCTGAGCTAGATCCCCAGCCCTAGTTACTGTTTTTTTGGAATGTGATTGTTGCTTCAAACATTGGACATTAATATAAAATTATTATAAAGAATCATTGCATACCCAGTGTTAAGTACTTTTGATTCCATTGCCGCTCTACTGTTGCCACACATGGCTCTGAGTTGAGGATGTCTTTTGTGTGCAAATGGAAAGCTTTAGTAAGATAACATTTTGAGAATTTCATGCTTAACTTTTAATAAGCAACAAAAAATGCCTGCAAGACTTTAGAAGTGGGATTTCTGGCCTCTGAGTCCAAATGCTGTACTTGGCTAGGTTTGAGCCATGGTCAGAGCGTTTTCAAACGAATTGTCAGGTGATGCTGATGCTGCCAGGCCCACAACCACAGCTTAAGAAAGTGCTTGATTGAAGGGATTTGCTTCAGGTCATGAGTCATGAGGCCTAATGTTGGATTTGGGGAACTCTGGAACTATATCTGACACTTTGATGTCATAGATAGTTTCTTGTTGGTGTTAGAGACCCTAATTCTTGATTTTATTTTATTCATACAGGATAAATGCAGTATCAAATGGACAAGTTCGGGGTGATAGTTACAGTGAAGGTTGTCTGGGTCAAACAGGTAAATAAATGCAAACAACATCTTATTGTCCATGTTTTTGTCCTTAAAATGAGAATTACACATGGAAAGGCACTTGTCTTAACTCCTTCAAATCAGGCATGGGATGGAGTGATATCAGAGCAGACATTATGGGTTTCAAAGTCAGAGTCACATATGGTCACCAGGCTTTGAGGTGTACACCTGCAGTTCCAGCACATGAGAGGCTGAGGCAGGAGAATTGCTGTGAGTTCGAGGCCAGCCTGGGCTACATAGCAAGACCCTGTCTCAAAAAAAAAAAAAAACATGTCACATATGGTCTAAGTTGCTTATATAGTATAGACTACCTGGGCTACATAGTGAGTCTGAAGGCCAGCCTAAACTACATAACAAGACCCTGTCTGAAAAAAAAAGTCACATATGATCAAAGTTGGTTATATAGTACAGACTACCAGCCTGTGTTGAGTGTATGATCTTATGCAATAGTAGATACCTCTAAGTGTCTGCAGGATATAGTGGAGAGCAGTAGATGATAATATATGTGCCACATCTATACCATATGACTTTTCTTCTCTTTTCTGTGAGTGGTATTTGGTTGAATTAACTTTTTGAAATAGTTAAAAATTCATCGCCGGGCGTGGTAGCACATACCTGTAATCCCAGCACTTGAGAGGCTGTGTCAGGGTTGCTGCAAGTTTGAGACCAGCCTGGGGTACATAGTGAGTTCGAGGCCAGTCTGAACTACATAATGAGACCCTGTCTCAAGAAAAAAAGAAAAAATCATAGTTGTTTTTTTATGTGGTAAAATGCACATGACATAAAATTCACCATCTTAACCACTTGCACAAGTACAGTTCAGTATTTGAAATATGTTAAATACGTTCACATTGTCATGCAGTCATTCCCCAGAACTCTTCACCTTATAAAACCGCAATTGCGGAGTTTTGGTGCTTGTCTCATGCAGCCCCTTTTTCCCTTCCCAACCAGGGACTCTGCCCTGGACTCCCTAACTGCACACCAGAGGTGGGCAGGCTGTAGATTGCACAGCAGCTTCCCAGAGCCCAGGGTGCTCAGCAGTTCGATGGGGTGACATTGATTAAGCAGTTTACGTGATGAGTAAATATTCCATCCATACAAAAATAAACCTGAAGAGAGGCAAATTTCAAAGCAGGAGAAAAACAGTAGTCTATTATAACCTTGTGCATGCTGAAAGAAAGGAAGCAGTTAGCTTTATAATATGTTAGTAGTAGCTAGAGGCAGGACTAGAATATGGCCAGCAGATCTCTGAATAAAACTTGTTAGCTGACACAGCTTTGGGGGTCTAGAGAAAGATGTAGTTAGTTTGATATCACATCTGTCAGTAACAGTTTATGATTTTAGAGCTATTTTATGTTTTGGGTATAAAATAAATTAATATGTAATCTGTGGGGGTTTTTTATTGAAATATATTTGTGTTAATTAGGTAGAGTATTTCAGCATTTATTTTTAGGCAGTCGAAAGACTCCATTTTTTATTTACAGCAAATTTTCATAAGTGTCAGGTAAAGGTGATTTAAAAGTTGATTGTCTTTCTCTGTAAACATAATTTTAGTGCAGCTTTCCTAAGTGATGACCATAGTGCATTTGAATTTACTTTCTGAAAATAAAAAATTTAAAAATAAATACAATTTAAAAATGAATTTACTTTCAGATTTTTTTTATTACTTGTTCACTGAATATGAAATGTTTGTTTTTACATGGCCGAAGTCAAATCTCAGTCCTTGAGTATGCTCAGCAAGTTTTCCACCACTGAGTTATATCCCTTATAACTCAGCAGCACAACGCCTATCTGGCAAGCATGAGGTCCTGAGTTCGATTCCCATACCAAATAAATAAAAATAAAGTGGGAATTTTAAAAAGTATGTGTCTGTTACCATTTGAAAATACTTTTAAGGAGCTGGGGATATAGCTCAGTGGCACAGTGCGTCCTTGACAAGTGAGGTCCTGAGTTCGATTCCCAGTTCAAAAAGAAAATACTTTTGGAGGATTTTAAACTTTGGAGCACAGGTTTTTTTCTTGTTTCTTATTTTCTGTTTTTCATCTGTGTGTGTGTGTGTGTGTGTGTGTGTGTCTGTCTGTCTGTCTGTCTATCTGTCTGTCTGTGTGTCTCTGTTTGTGTTGGTACTAGTGCTTGAACCTAGGGTCTTTGAGACAAGGTCTTACTAAGTCACTAAGGTTCCCAGGATGGGTTCAAACTTGTGATCCCTCTTTCTCAGCTTTCCAGAGTGCTGGGGTTACAAGCGTGCACTATCACACCTGATTTAGAGTACAGTTTCTAAAAATAAATGGAGAATAAGCCTCTACATACAGTGAAATTTTATGTAATAAAGTGGGTTTTTTTGTTTGTTTGTTCGTTTGGTTGGTTGGTTTTTTGAGACAGGATTTCACTATGTAATCCAGGCTGGTCTCGAACTTGAGGTGATCCTCCTGCCTTAGCCTCCTTAGTGCTGGGATTACAAGCATATGCTTCTATGCCCAGCTTGTTATGAAGTGTTATATGGCAAGATTTAGTAAAATTTTTCTCAGTGTAGGTAATTGGGAAAAGTACATATATGCACTGAAAATATGCAGACCGATAAATACTAATTTTTAGAAATGCCTATGCAAGCACACAGACAAACCAAGAAGAAAAAGACCGACATCTGTACTGATTAAAGATCCTTGACCAGTGTCGTGGCACACACCTGTAATCGAGGTGCTCAGGAGGCTGAGGCAGGAAGATTGCCATGAGTTCAAGGCCAGCCTGGACTTCATAGTGAGACCCTGTCTCAAAAACAAACAAACAAACAAAGATCTTTAACACATTTTCTTCTACTGTTCTTACTTTAGACCTTAGTTTTTCTGAGGGAAGGTTAATTGCACTGAGTGCTGCCACATGAGAAGCAGTTCTGGTAAAATGTTATTTCTTTGAAGGTGCTCGCATTTGGCTGTTCATTGGTTTCATGCTGGCCTTTGGATCTCTGATCGCATCCATGTGGATTCTGTTTGGAGGTTATGTTGCCAAGGGTAAGAGAAAACACCAGTTAAGGAGTTATGGTTTATTTCTGTGGAATACTTGAGGTTCACATTAAAGTTGGTTATTTTATTTTATTTTATTTTATTTTATTTTATTTTATTTTTATTTTTGAGACAGGGTCTCACTATGTATTTCAAGCTGGTCTTGAATTCACTGTGCAGCCTAGGCTGGCCTTGAACTCACAGCAACCCTCCTGCCCCAGCCTCCTGAGTGGTAGGATTCCAGGTGTGCACCACCACACTCGGTTTAAAACTTGGTTATTTTCAAATAAAGCTTTTTTCATATGGATGGGCCAGCTACTAACAATACATTTGTATATGGAGTCTCCCTATGCCCTCTTGTGTTTTGCTTTTGTTTGTTTCATATGTTTTTAGCGTTCATTTCTTCTGTAGTTTTTCTTTCAATCCAAAACCTAGAAGGAATTGGACATAGCTCCAAAATTTGCTACTCTTTAGTTTCAAAAATCTTCAAAGTGGTATATATATATATATATATATATATATATATATATATGGTTTTTTTTCCTAGTTTATCAAGTTTTAACTTTAAGAATAATATCCATGCAAAGTCCTAAGATCCTAGAATTGAAATTCACTCAGTTAAGCCTCCCTGGAAGTATGCTGTCATCACTTTTTAGGTAGAAAAATACTTGTTTTTTATTCCTACCCTTTTATATTACAGTTCCGTGTAGTTAAATTGTATCTTTGGTGGTGAAGCTACCGCGTGCTACAGTGGGCATGCAGAGCTGTCTCTGTCACCAGCTAAGTGCAAGTTGTTTTCTCTAAACTAAAGCCACAGTTATTGAGGTATAGTTGCAGTGTTGGCACTTTTCAATAAATAAGGCAATAAATAAGTTGCAGTTTGGACACCTGAACTCAAAAAAGGTTCGCTATCACTGGGTTATATCATCTGTGAATTTTACTTCAGCATAGTAGAGGAGTTACAATATTTGCTGAAGAGAGTATCGGATCATACGGGTGTAGATCATGTGAGAGCTGAACTCAGAAGGAGGCCTGGAATCAGCCTTTTATCAGCCTAAACCAGGCCAATTGCACGCCCGCCTGTGAGAGTTCTCGGCCCCTGCAGCCCAGCCTACACCATTATGTACCAGTGAGAGAATTTAGCTTGGGTTTAACACTTCTTTGAAGAAAATGTAACTTTCAGATTAAAATTACAGGTTTGCTAAATTTTTATTAAAAGTACATAAATCTGAGAGACAGGAATAATGGACATTTTTAAATACCATATAAATATTTTTCTTTATTTATATAACTTATTAAAACTTTGGTTCTAAAAATGTAGAAAATAGAGAAAAGAAGAAGAAATGATAATAACCTTACCATTCTTAAATATTTTGGTTTATTTCCTTTCAGTCTCTTAGGTTTTGATATAATTGTTATTCTAAATACAATTTTGGCCCATGCTTTTTGTTTTATGGTGTTGGGGACTGAACCTAGGGCCTTGCCTTCCCTAGGCAGGGGCTCTGCCACTGAGCCACACTCCCGGCTCCCATGGTCTTTGCCTTTTGCATTTAACGTAGAGTCATAAGTCATTCTCCTGCTGCCACAAAATGTTTGTCACCGTCATATTTTTAAAATAAACACACAGCTGGGCATGGCAGCACATGCCTCTAATCCTAGCACTCAAGAGGCTGAGGCAGGAGAATCTGTGAGTTCAAGGCCAGCCTGGACTACACAGCTAGACCCTATCTCGAAATACCAAAACAAACAGAAAAAATCATTTTACTTTTTAATCAGGTAAATTGAATTGCATAGTACTTATTTATTATATTATAGAAAACTGAGACTATAAAGAAAGTTAAAAAAAAATCACTAAACCTTTCCCAGACACATCTGTTATTACAGCAACTGTTCTTACAGGTATGTCTTTATCTCATAGAATTTTATGTAACTTTCATAAATGCTATTGAGAATTATTAGCAACAGATCTGTAGTTTTACATAGCTGCATTGATACAATATTATTATAACCATTCTAGTTGTAATGTTTATTTAATGTGGAATAGAAGTAAAGGCCTAGATAAACCAGTTGTTATGGTAATCAGATAAATTTATAACTTAAAATGAGAAAATGTTGGCTGTCTATTATCAGTCCTTGCTTTGTCATCTAGCGAGTACTCATTGACAGCTGCAGTGGTCAAAGTGGATGAGCATTTCATCTTTAGTCCCAGATAAGTCAGAGTA
>RJWT010045303.1:0-11649 GCA_004365215.1 Cuniculus paca
TAAATCCCCAGCCTCTGCTGTTTTTTATACCAAGCTTTCCCAGAACTCTTTGGCTTTTGTAACTTGGTATTTATTCTGGGTTTTGTAGTGTTTTTATTATGTGACTTTTTAAAATAAAAAGTAACTTTGTCATGACCTGCCTGGACCCGCCTGCCTGCGATGCTGTTGTGCAGCACGGAGTCGTCAGCGGGGCGACAGGCCTCGGGGTAGTGCTGGAGCACGCGAGCCTCTGCCCAGCTTTCAGGGCCCAGTGGGGTGTGCGCCAGCCTGGGGTGCCCTCCCACCCTTGCCTTGCAGCAGGCCCAGGGCCTGCAGAGTGGGTGTTGGCGAGGTCAGCGTGCTGGTGCTCTCGCAAGGGCCAGAACTTCTCCACTGCTGTCTGTGGCTGGACAGGAGTCATCTCAGGCTTCAGCTGTGTGCAGACCACCCTACTTGGCGTGTGAGCTCCTGGCTCCTTGCTGGGGCTGGCAAGCATGTCCTAAGCAAGGTCTCCTCAAACCATGTCACGTATAGGGGATCTGTCACAATTGTTTGCTGACAGTTCAGTGTCAGGCAGGGACAGCGCTCGTGACCCTTGGGCCCCACACCAGCTGTGCACCTGGACCCTACCCTCCCAGAGATACCCTCGTCCTGACAGCTGTCCCTTGTGAGGACGGCACAACTGGGTTCTTGCGGATGGCTGGCAGGTGGCCACCAGCCACCAGTGGGGTAGAGGACAGCTGGACTAGCATGTGGGAGGGGACCCACTCAAAGAAAGCACAGACGAGACCCAGGTGGGACTCAGGTGGGAGGGCTGCCTTGGGAGAGCTGGAAGCAACAGGGAGGCAACACAGGCCGGGACCTTGAAGGTCGGCATCCTCGATCACTCTCTGCCGAGGAGTCCTCAACTGCAACCAGCGCGGGTACAGGAGACCCCAGTCCTCGGGCCGCCTGTTCCCCCACCATGGCCACCTCCTGACATCTGCAGAAAAAGGCTGGTGAGACTCCAACACTACATTTTTGAAAAATTTATTTTGTACTTTCAGAAGCTGAGAACTCTGCCACGCATGAACCAAATTTAGAATTGAGTCTTTCCTAGTTTAACTACTTTCTTTTGAAATTTTATAAACAAGATTTTGTACACAAAGAGGTAGCAGAGGACAATTCCAGTCTGCTTGTTCCAAGCTCAGAGGGACTGCACACGCCTCGATGTCCGCAGGGAGGGCAGGCCAGGGAGAGGGCTTGGCGCTCCAGGTCCTAGGACTCATGCCAGGTGCCAGCAGCCGCTGTGTGAGTCGCCGGGGGTGTCGTGGACCAGTTGCCTTCAGGATGCTGCTCGCGTCCAGGACGCCCAGTACGGCCTTCACTGCACGGCTTCAACAACACGGCGCACTGAGTCCTTTGTGCAATTCCTGCTCAATTTGCAGACCACTGTGAAAGGTTATAAAAACATCTTCGTCCAAAAAATTGGCAGTAAAAATGACAACTTCTCCAAGGCAAGCCTGTCACAATTGTCACTTTGTGGAACTACATTAAAAAAAGTCCTCAGCAGGCTCGTTGACTGCAGCTGTTGGAAATCAAGTGGTTACTGGCATAGTGGAATCAATGCTCACTGCGACAACACAAGGACATGAACCAAAGCGGAGTGAGGTGACCCTGCTGCAGCTTTGTGTGAGGCTAGCAGGGCCGGGGCAGGAGGCGTTTCCATAGGAAATAAGGGGACTAGAAGTGGTGACTTCACTCCTGGTTGGGGCTCCTGAGTGCAACTGCCAGTGATGATATTCCCACCCATATCCTCGCTGGCATTTCACAGTCCCACACAGTCCTTACGCGAAGATGGGTGTGGACAGAAGGTGAAGGTCAGGGCGGGGAGCACAGTGGGATACGGGATCTTCAGAATCACAGCACATTCAGAACTGCGAGAACACCAGAGCTACGTCGGATGTGCCACCTGCCGACGTCTGCTTCTCGCGCCTTTCCCGCGTCCCGCGTGTCTGACAGAAGCCGTCAGCAGCCTGTGCTCAGTGACGAAGTACAGGCCGAGTCCGACTGCACGGGAGCTGCCGCGGCAGAACGGGCAAAAGAAGGGCTGCGCGTGCACGCGGTGAAGCTGTCTGCCTGTCGCATGTCCCCACAAATGCAAACGCAGTCAAAAAGGCACTTTAGGGCTGGCTGCACCTCTTTGACTTGCAAGTTCGACAGTGGCAACCCAGCACTTCCTAAGGCTCCCCCAGTTCTGCACGCAGTGAGCTGAAAATAAGGCAGAACTCGTAACTAGAGGCAAAATAGGACAACAAGGTATGACCAGTTCAGAATACAGAATGTTCCAAATCCAGGAGTGTCGCTGTGGTCCCCACCCCCGCCCCAGAAGGGAGGTGGCGCCCAAGCTGGACCAGGGAATGATGAACTCGGGAAGTGCGGCTTGACGGGAGCTGTGCATGTCTCTCCCGTGACTTCCGGGAAGCCGGCCACCTGCTTCTCAGCACTGATGGGTCGTGTTTAAGAGAAGAAGTCTTCAGTCCCTTGAGCCCTAAAAGGACTGTGAGACTCCTAACGCAGTGTCCCCCAATTCAGACACATTTCATGTATGACCACTACCAAGGGCTTCGGAAAGTGTGTTTTCGGTAAAAGCCAATGATTGCAGATCACATGACGTAAGACTACAGTTTATTCAATATGTCTCCAAGCATTAAAAAGATAATTTTATGAAGTCAAACTCAATAAAATTATATCTTAAAGTGCTTTTTATTTTGCTGTTTTTAAAATGTTTTGGGAACCACTCCTAACTTCTTTAATGACTGATGTCAGAGAATGCATCCTATACTGGAGAACACAACTTTTTTGTTTTATTGCTCTTTTCAATTTTAATCATATCAGAAAATACCTTAAAGAGCTTAATAATGTCCCAATTTTTGATCATGGTTAACAGTTCATCAAGATTTAAGCTTATGCCCAGGGCTCTCAGACCCGTCGGAAATTCTATACACGGAGGGAGACATATTAAATACAAAGGTCTGTGTAAACTGAATTCTTTAACTACTATTTTACAATGAAAAGGAGTTTTACCACATATCTTTACATCATTTAAACTGGATATTCCTATTCAATGTTACTGCAACATTAAAAATTTGCCCCCGCAAACCTAAAGGCAGCTTGCCATTTTTTTTCTCAGAATATAAAAAGCAAAGGGAATTTTTTTGTTGTATCATGGAGAAAGCAACAGCTTTCCCTGCCCTTGTATGTTCATGTAACAAAAATCTGCCGCCTAGAATCTCCACAGAAGCATCCATTCATTTGCAAGGGGACTGTGCCTCGGGATGACTGGCCACATGCTGGCCATTTCCTGGCCCTTTTGTGGCCAGGGAAGCCTCCTCGAGGACATGGCCCCTGACGTCTGCAGTGTCCTGGCTTGTCCCCAGGCTCTGACAAGGGTTTCAAAGATGAGAGTCTGTTTCCAGAAGGTGCAGACATCCAGTTTTGTCAGGTGCTGGGCACATTCCTCTAAGGATCGACATCATCAAGGTCACTTCTTAGCTCTCCAATCATCATGGGAGATTCTGAACCCTGGGGGAAAAGAACAGCAAGTGAAAACCCGTGCCATGAAAGGGGGAAAATTTTCTACATTGGTTTTCTGTTTATGTTCTGTAATTTAAGTATGTCCTCATGTAGCAACTTAACTGTTCACTAATGGACACTAAATTGCAGGCATAGGCATTGTACCTTCCGTTTGACAATTCATGATTCTGCAGAGCACTTCAATGTCTACGTCACTCAGTCACTGAGGCAACCCAGTGCCTCATCTGGTGCTACTGTGCTCCTCGTGCCCACAAGCAGGGAGGAGCAGCGGGACCAAGTCCTGGGGGAGGCCAGCTGCCACCGCCACCTGCTCTGTGCCGGGCTCTTCACCTGCAGATGTGCTCTGGGCCATTCTTGGGCCTGCATTGTCTTCGTCACCACGGCGTTGGCCTTTGGTTTATGTGCTCTACAGTTCTGAAAAGCTGGCATGCGTGTGCCCTGCGAGTGAGCTGGGTGGTGGTGGGAACCGGGGAAGAGGGACAACCTCTGTGGCGGGGACACGCAGTGAGTCAGATGGAGCAAATGGGGAGGGCCTAAGGTGGGAGAACACGGTGCGTTTGACAAACTGAAACCAACGACTGCTGGGGCACGGTATGCAGGGACAAATCCAGCAGGCTGTGTGGAGGGTTCTGGCCTCTGCCCAGCAGCAGAGGAAAGCCATGACAGGCTTTGCTAAGTGGGCCAGACGGTGAGCAGCCAGTGGTTCTCCCGGAGCCACGGAGACTGAGGTGCCCAGGACACACGGAGAGACGGGTGCGTGCCGTGTGAAAATCTGTGGACCCCGAGTGCATGCAGCTGGCCAGGACGAGCCCTGAACACACTGGCTTGCCTGGCACGCGGGTGCTGAGGAGGTGAGGTGGGCTTGGCTAGGGAGCAGGAGGCATCTTCCAGAGGCAGCAGGCAGAGCTGTGAGGAACCAGAGTGCTCGATGTGTGTGTCTGGGGCTCAGAAGCTTGGTGGTGGGTGTGGATGAAGCATGGAGCAGAAGCAGAACGATGGAGGACAGAGACCTGTAGGACACTGCCTGGACACCTGGAGGAGGGCGCAGTGTCAGGAAAGGACAGGAAGGGAGTGTCTCAAGACGAGAGGAGTGGCCAGCAGCATCAGTGCGGTGAGAGAAGACAGCAGGAGTCAGGCTGGACGGGGCTGAGGAATGAGTGAGAGGAGAAAGTGCTGACAGTTCAGGTGATTCTAAGAGGACAGAGTGGGAGATAGAGGAAGAAAAGTTTAAGGGAACGGAAGAGAACTGCGTTGAAACACTGCTAGAAAAGAGGGCAGAGAGGGAGAATTCAAGATGCATGGAGGAGGGAAAAGTAAAGTTCTGCTGAAATAGGATGGTGAGGGTGGAGGGTTGGGAAGAGAGGACGTGGGACAGAGAAGGCGCTACGGCTGCCGGTCTGGAAACCAGTGGCCACAAGGCTCCTGTCCACCAGCTCTCATTTTCCCTGCAAATAAAGGAGATGGTGTGGTAACCTGCCAAGAGTGACCTGGGTTGGGTGAGGTCCTTCTGCGCAATCAGCATAACAGCTGCTCCCATGGCGATGAGCATCCGGAAGGTAACGCAGGGAGAAAGGACAGACACAACACCGGCAACTCGACTGAACAGCGAGCCCTGAGTGTCGGGGCCACAGACCGGTGGGGAGGATGGAATGAACATGACTACAGGTGTGCTCAGCTCCCATTTTGCACGTAGTAGGTGTTTGAGGACTATTTCTAGTCTCCGGTGATGAGTAGTGAAAATATTCTTCAAGGAAATGGGCTTGAATCAGTTCAAGTCTCCTGGCGAGTAGGTCCGTCACTGTGGCACCAGCCTCCCTCCCAAGGGTCTGCATGCAGCAAGGCATGCGGAGGGCTGGCCCCTCAGGACCACCTCCAGCTGCCTGCGAGGTCTTGCCCTGGTTGCCCTGCTGTGCTCCCTGTCTGCTGCCATGGCTGCGGCAGCTCTGCACGAAGCTCAGAAGTGGGCTCCCCTTGGCCAGAGACAGCCCCCGGCTGTACCTGCTGCAAGTGCCTTTCTCCGTTCTCATTGGCAGGACTGCTCTCTGACCCGTTACTGCTTCCCGACTGCTCCTTTTCATTCAGCAGAGCTGTGGCATACGCTAAAGTATCCTGCAGGATGTTAAAGCACAGCAGAAGTTACAGGCTGTCCCTACAGCAGCCATCACCCTCTGTTGACCTGTGGTGGCACTGGTGGCCTGGAGGCAGGCGCTTTTACCTTGGCCACACAACACCAACTTGCACAACATCACTCTGCAGCCCAGACCAACCACCTACAGCACTGTTCCGCTAGGCAAATGATCTGCAAGGTTTGCCTCGGTGTCCAGCAATTCGTGGTCTTTTTGCAGAAACTCGATCACTGCCTCTGCCGGTTCTCATTTTCACCCCGCACCTCCCCACTCTGGGCAGCAGTTCTGAGAACGCTGCATGAGGGGTTTCAAAGCACACGGGAACAGACGGCCTCACCTGAGCTGAGATGGTTCGCTGAAAGGTTTTTCCAGTTGAAGTTTCATTAGAGACATTACTCTGTGGTGTCCAGTAATGTTCTGACATCTGAGACAAAAGACGAAGCACACCATTAAGAGGTAACAGGTGAGTCCACCGACACCATAGTCTAAAAGCACAGGACCTGTGTCTCCTGGGTCTTCCATAACCCAGGAGAGTGACGCAGCTCTCCCTCTACTCTCAAAACCGTGGAGAACACTGCTTCTTACACCTCAGCCCGACCTTTTCACCTGCAACGTTACATGTCTGTCGGATCCCCCATCTTCAGTCCCACTTCCCTGAGTTGCAGTTACCTGTGACAAACCACAGTCCAAATACGGTAATAACTTGGTTCACAAATGCTTCTGTCCAAAAACAATTTGGTTCACTAACAGAAGTATTTGGCAAAAATTTGCTTCCATTTGTGAACTTTGCACTGGGTGATGAAAACAACTGTGGAATGAATTAAGTTTGTGAACTGAGCTACCACTGTATATGAAAAAGAATATTTTAGAAATAATTCCAAGTTTTAAGCTTTGTGCCAGTCTGAGTACCATGAAATCTTGCACTGTCCCTCTCTGTCCTACCCTAGATGCAAACTGTCCCTTTGTCCAGCAATACAGCCACACTTTTCTTCTTGCCCACTAAGGTCCTGGCTCAATGACCCTCATCACTGATTGTCAAAGGCAAGAGCAGCGTAGCTGCCTGAGAGCACCTGTGTGTTTTACCTCCTCACAGCACAGCGCCATTTCACAGTATCGCAAGACGGGCGAGAACCAAGAACAGCAAGAATTTTTAAGAGGCAGAGACCTGCTATGGCTGTGTCTAGATGTCCCCCCAAAGTCTCAGGTACTCATGGGTGAGGTTTTTGGAAGTGACCGGATCATGGATGTGTGACACTGGAACAGCTCACTGATTGGTTCAGTATAGTTCTGGGTATGGGTGGCACCAAACAATAGGCCTGTAGCCTTGGTGGAATAAAAAGGGAAGGAAGAGTTGGGCATGGTGATGCACACCTTTAATGCCAGCACTCTGGAGGCTGAGGCAGGAGTATCCTTGGAAGTTTGAGACCAGCCTGAGCTACAGTGAGCTCAAAACCATCCTGAACTGCATAGTGAGACCCTGTCTCAAAAAGACAGAAAAGGGAAGGAAGAAGGAAGGCTGCTGCTTTCTACCTGCTGTGCCATGAACTGTGTCCCCCCATTACCCCTTCTGCTTTGCAGCCTGCTGACTATGGACTGAAACCTCTACAAACGGAGTGAAAATAAACCTCTCATCCTTTCAATTGTGGATGTCAGGTATTTTGGCCTTGCAACCAGAAAGTAACTCAACAAGACCAAATTCATATCACTTCTATTATAGTACAATGCTACAACTGTCTATCTTACTAGTTTCTGCCGTCCATCCCCTATTTTTTTTTTAAATCTAACTGTTCCTAACACAGAGATTAACTTTATCACAAGTGTGTACATCTAATAAAAAGCTGTGTGTGTAGGGCTCAGTACTATCCATGGTTTCGGGCACCAACTAGGAATCCTGGAACATGTGTAAATACCAGGGCTCTTACATTAAGATACCAATCTAATGCACACGAGTGGGTACTAACTGTATTAAACAAACAGCTGAAGAGTGAAAACATTTTGATGTCAGTCTACAAGTCAGGATTGGGGGATTTTTTTCTGTGAAGACATTCTGTTACCGATCCTTTTAACGACAGCTAGAAAAGTTCAGAATTCAGTCACCTTCTTCTGCAGCCACTGCACGGCCCAACTCCAGTGGTGGGAATTCTCCTTGAAGTATTCTTTAGCAGCAGGGCACCTAGAGATTGAGGACACTACTATCAGTCAAATATTTTTGGTGCAAATATTAATTTTTCAGTAGCTTTTTGTGCTGAAATTCTACTGTCATTAAAATTTAGTTGTCTTCATATTAAAACTTTTATTTTTTTAAAACTTGAATAGTAATTTGAGTAAGAATGACATCATGGGAAAAATAATTTAAATTATAGCCTTGGGAGTCGCTTTCTCTTTCCATTTTTCTTTGCTTATGGTAAGCTGACTTTCCTGTATCAGACAGCACCCAAGGGGAAGGTGCCACTGGTGTGTGTCTGAACGCATGTGTGAGGAATGCACAAGTAACACAGACATTGATAGCCGACGAGCATCTGCTGGCATGAGACTACCGAGTGGCCCCAGCACTGCTTAGAAAGGTCACGCCTGACATGTCACTCGGGAGTCTGATTAACAAACTCTGCAAGGAAACGACATGGTAGGAGTAGCAACCAGAAGCCAAGTACAGTCTCTCCAGGACCTGAAATCCAAACACCTGGAAAACAACGATTTGGTGATGGGAAAAAAAAAAAAGTAGATTTCAGAGAATTGGGAAGGAACTGACAGAAAAATTAAGGAACTGCACAGAAGCTGGAGAAATGGAGCACAATGGAGAGAAAGGATAAAGCAGTCTGGAAGCTCACCCCAGCTCACAGGGAGGCGAACTAAGCTCCACAGACACAAGGCAGCCCCAGCAGGGTTAGGAGCTCCAGGGAGAAGCAGGCCAGGCCGATCCCACTAGCCCTATTAAAAGCCCACGGCCCCTGTGAATGGCACTAACTGTTCGGGATTTTACTCCAAAAGCAACTCCTGGGCGGCAGCCAAGCTGGAGAAGAAGCCTAGTGCACTGCCTGCCACACTGCCAGCGAGTGTTTAGACTGAGCCGCAGAACATCAACCGATCTTCTTCCCTTCAGGTTCCCAGTGCTACCCTCCCACAGGGACTATGAGAGAGACAGTCAAGAGAGACAGGAGTAGAGAGGGTGAAGGCTAGGCACAGGCCCCTAAGAAGTTTAGGCTTAGACTAGGAATGACATGGGGTGAGAAGCCAGGCCTGGCATGTGTGGCTTTCAGAAGCAGCTGGGTCTGAAAGTGCTGGCATTAAGAACAGCAGTCTGCTTGAACCCTCTTCCTGCTGCCTACATGCAGCAGAGATCAGAGGCCTGATTACCCTCTCCATCTACTAATGTGAGCAAGGGCACACCTTCCGCTTGGGACAGTTGCCATGGCCTGGGGTGACAAGGCAGAGGGGCCCTGGAGGAAGGGTAAAGGGACATCTCCTAAACACACAGGCCATAAACCCACAGCTACGTGGAGAAAACCGTGACTTGCTAGATTCCAAAACTCCAGATCCTGAAAAGAAACCAATCATTCAGAAATACACAGTGACAGCTAGGGATTTAGCTCAGTGGCTTAAGCACCTGCCTGGCAAGCACAAGGTCATGAGTTCAATCCCTGATGCTGCCAAAAAAAACCCAAAAAAACAAAAACAAAAACAAAAAAAAAACAAAGAACAAAAATACAGGGTGTTTTGTGTTTTTCTTTGAACTCACTTTTGTCTTTCTTCTTCACCAGTTATATGGGGCTTAGATTTTTCCCTCTTTCTTTCATTCCTGTTTTCTCTCCTATTTGTTCTTTTCTTTGACCTTTACCTAATTCTATTAATTTCCTTTTACTCTTTAATCTTACCTCTCTTCTTCACCTTTCATTAATTTTTCAAAGTTTCCTCTTTCATTCTCCCATTCCCCAGCCTCCTATCTTTGTTAGTATAACCATTCAGATTAATCTTTATATAGTTAACTCTACACTACTACTTTTGCATTGTTTTTTATTGTTAGTGGAGGTACAGCTGCTGCATTTAGTAGATATTTACGGTATGTCAATATTTGGTTTGTCTTAGTGTTTATACTAAAATTACAGATTTATTTTCTTTAATGGAGGGTTGTGTATTGTTGGTTCTTAGGGTGTATAATACCCAGTTTGTCTTTGACGCTATTACTGTTCCTGAGTCTATGACTATAGCCAATGTAACAGTATTTGCTATTAACTGGTTTTAATTGCCAATATCTGATTGTCTGTGTCATTAATGATACTATGATCCATTCTAAGAGAACTGGGTGCTTAGCTAATTACATGGTATCTGCCTCTTCCAAATTACCAGGAGCTTGGAACACTGTCATGAATAGATCGACTAAACAACCAACCAACCAACAAAGAAATATCAGAGTTGAATCAAATCACTGAACAAATGGGCTTAATAGATATCTACAAGGCAAGGAAAGAGAACAAGAAGTCAAGAAGAAGCAAGCCCTCCCTGTGAGCCAGTGCCATGCACAGGCCATTGAGGGAAGATCCAGACACCACCCTTTTCCCATGAGTTGGTGCCATCTGTGGACTGTGGGGGAAGACAAAAAGAAGTCAACAAGAAGCAAGCCCTCCCTGCAAGCTGGTGCCATGCATGGCTGCTGCAGGGAGAATCAGATGCCAGCGCCACCCAGTACATAGGCTGGGAGACAAACCACAACCCCCCACCCCACTGTAAGTGACCAGTTGGTCCAGAGAAACACAGGGTGCAATGATAGCTATTGAGGTAAAATGCAACTTAATGCTTGTAGTATTTGTTTAGTGTTTCACTGACTTTGCAGGCCTAAAGCCGGTAGTCTGATCATCTACTCAGAGGATAACAATACGCAATGTAGCATTTGTGGGGGATCTCCTTCTGAAGGTGGTAGCCATTGTTAATTCCCTATTATCTGGTTTTGAAGTCCTGCATCATTTTCATTGTTTTGTTGGGTTGGGTTTTATCCTGTTGTGTCTTGTTTGATTTTATTATATCTGATGGCATGGGCAGCTATTTCAAAGACAACAAGATATATTATGGTAGTCATTTTGGATTTACTATTATCTTGTTTTGAAGTCCTTTACTGCATTCATTGTTTTGCTTTTATTGGTTCTAGATATGATTATGAGAGCATTGTGTTTTTTTATTTGTTTGTTTTATTGGTACTGAGGATCGAACTCACGACCTTGTGCTTGTCAGACAGGTGCTTATGCCGCTGAGCTAAATCTCCAGCCCCTTTTATTGGTTCTATTCTGTTCTGTTTTGTTTGATTTTTACTATGTCTGAAGGTATGGGCAGCTATTTTGAAGACAACAAGAGGCATTATGGTAACCACTGCTGATTTCCTATTATCTTGTTTTAAAGTCCTGTATCATTTACAGTGTTGTATTTTGATTGGCTTTATTCTGTTTTATTTTGCTTGCTTTTATTCTCTTTAAAATAAAAATTACCAAAAAAATTAGATATCTACAAAGAATTGCACCCAACAACAGAATACACATTCTTTTCAGCAGCACATGGAACTTTTTCCAAAACAGACCACATAATAGCCCATAAAGCATGCTTACATAAATGAAAAATAATCAAAATTATACCATGTATATTATTAGCTCATTGCTCAACAAAACTAAAAATCAATGGCAAAAAAAAAAAAGCCACAGAAATCACACAAATGTATGGAAATTAACGCACCTCTGAATAATCAACAGGTCACAGAAGATATCAAGGAAGAAATTAGCCAGTTCCTATAATCAAATGACAGTGCTAGTACAACATACCAGAACCTATGGGACACAATGAAAGCAGTCCTGGGAAGGATGTTTATAACCATGAATGCTCATATCAGAAGAACAGTGTTAGCCTAATGATGCACCTGAAGGTCTTAGAAAAACAAGAACAATTCAAATGAAATTCAAAGCTAGCACAAGGAGGGAAATTACAAAGA